>GL501520.1:392271-416737 GCA_000149185.1 Mayetiola destructor
AGTAGGAAGAAGAAGAAGAAGAAGAAGAAGAAGAAGAAGAAGAAGAAGAAGAAGAAGAAGAAGAAGAAGAAGAAAAAGTCGATTATAATCGAGGCGCACGAATTCGTATTGTTTTGTTGTCCCATTCAGCATTGCATGCAAAGAGCCGAGAACCGAAGACGAATAAAAGGTTGACCAAGTGGATGCAAAAAAAACCCATCATTAGACAAGTGTAGTACAATTTAATGTGCAATGTGCATTCAACGCATGCCGATAAAACGCGTGAAAAAAAAACGAACCTTTCAAGCATCTAATGACATTTTGTGCAAATCTGTTTTTTTTTCTTTTGCATTTGAATTTGTCGTTGGTCTCGGGCGGCAAATTTGCATTGTGAATTCTCTTATCGCAAACGATGCTATTAAATATATCTTTGCTCATTATGGCTCGTAGTATATTCGTTTCGCTGTTATTTTTGCTTTTTTTTTCAATTCTTGATTCTTTGTATTCAAAATCACTTCATTTTATTTTCGCTTCATTTTCTCAATATTCGTTCTGGTCTGTTTCAAGTTTTTCACATAGTTTGTGGCGTTCACGCTTTTTATCAACTCGCATTTTGTTATTATACAATTTGAGTTGCTGTTTCTTTTTTCACACAACCAAAAACTTACGTATATATTACACATGTACATTGGCTTTGATCCATCGGTGGATATGGCTATTTTGATCGAAGACGCAAAAACGTTTGTTTTCTAAATTGTGAACGATAAGTCACGAATTTTTCCTTTGCCGCATTCAAATCTTTCGTCGAGGCCGAACAAATGGAATGCATTGCGAAAATCACGATGCAATTTTGTAAACGTTTCGAATCCAAATGCCAATCTATAACAAATGTGTGAACATACATTACATCATCAGCCAAAGGCCAAACATGTTTTGCTAATTGTTATAATGTTGCTCATCTCTACAATAATTGTGATTGTGATTAATTAATAATTGCATAGTTTCGCGCTTTTGCGTTCCATTTACATTGGGCGTATAGAAATTGATAGGTGGCAATAGGAATGCTGAAAGAAAAACGGGTAGATCGAGGAGTATAGACATAGGACATTGAACATCGATGCTAATTGATCGGGTGTAGACGATTTTCAGTTCAAGACTAAAAACGTTCGATTGTTATTATTATTATTATTATTATTATATTTGCGAAAGAAACGAAGCAGCCTATCGGTTGATAATAATTGATGGCAATGATACCCCTGCAAAGTGTTACATGCCATGACATTGGGTTTATTCGCAATCTTTCTCATAGTGTTTCTTATCACTGATTCATCGTCATAATAATAAATATACAAATAAAAAAAAGGTTTATGTTTATGACGAGAAGACGTTGGGTCTCTGTTATTCAATTTGGAATGCTTCTATAATAATGTTTCCTTGATGGAGTTGCTTCGTTTTGTTAAAGATTCAATTTTTTGCTCATTTTGGATGGAAAAAAAACAAATGAACAATTCAACGTATATTTACCTGCTCGATTCGATTGATCGATCATTGGCTGCACGATTCGGCGTCTTGCATTGATAAACCTGAAACAAATAATAAAACCAAAATTTTAATATGTACAAATATCTTTTGTAAATCGATAAAATTGTGAGCACAAATAGATAGCAATTGATTTATGTGGCCTGAATTTATGCATATTGAATGGTTTATTGGAGCGAAAGTAATAAAATCACATGAAATAACATCATTAAATATCGTGATCATAATCGTTTGTTGACGAGTTGTATGGGATAATACGGAAGTGGATTTCTATTAGAGCATTATCACCATCATGTGTAATATCGTAAAAATCATACCCGTTTTTACGACCGCCTCTAATTCACATTGATTACAATGATATACAGTGGAGATAATAATCAAAACTATGTGTGACATTTGAACGTCAATATGTCCCGTTTAGATGATGGTTCATTCAGTCAATCCAGCCTCTCACCACATTCAAGGCATTCAAATTGAATGAAAGGAAGTAAAACGAAAATGGTTGCAGTCACCAAAGCCAAGTCATAAAATTGAATAAGATTTCACTTCTAACTTCCACAAGAAAGTGTGTCTGGGTTTTGGTGCAGAGTACACACAGCAAGACAATATGCGGTCGCCCTGAACCACATCACATATTATCTGGAATAATATAAACGAACGATTCACATCATTCGATCGAATAGATTGAGAGAAAAGAAAAGGAGAACACAAATTTTACGACAATTTTATTAGAATTTTATTTCGTCGTAAAAATGACTATGCGACGCCTGCGACGAAGTGTACCATTCATATGCGGAGAAAAAAAAAGATGAAGTGAAAAGCCACCGTTTACCATTTTGACATGATCTTCCACATCATCGAATGCATTGAAATTGCACAACAACCGCAATATTATTATTATAATTCAAAATCATTGGTATAATGCATTGGCACAAAGAAATTTTCGTCTCAAAAGGAACAGAGATTTTATCGAGAGTATTGTTGAATGAAATTGTCACAGCAATGAATTAAATCCATTGATGAAACCAAACTCATTTCCTTAAACCCCCCCCTCTCTCTCTCTCTCTTTCACACACACACAAACACACATCAGTTTCTATCTCAGGAATTGTTTATTCAGGAAATTATTTACATTTTGTCAAGTGTGTTGATTGTTGATGTCGGTTGCTCACTTATTTGGTTGTTTCGGCTTCACAAAACCCAAGATGAAGTAGTATAATTTCTTTCAACGTTAAATGGATTTAATGAATATGCACAAATGCGATATATTTATATATAAATATTCACAAGTTTTGTCATTCAGACAGAGATTAATGCAGATGAAGGCTATTAAATCATTGTTGTTCACCAGTTGATCTCGATTAAAAACGGCTTACGAATCTCATTATACCATTGAAATGATGGAGTCAAGCATTTAACAATCGATACAATAAAGTTAGCAATGACGAACAATGAACGGGTTGAGACATTTGCTTGTGATTTAATCAAAAGCGAGCGAACGAAACAGCGGCCGACAGAAACGAATTTCGGGCGGCTTAAATAAAAGGAATTCGATTTTGTTTTTATTCTCTTCAATTCCCGCCAATTAATTGACAATTCTATTTTTATGGATTTTTTGTTGTGCTCTTTTCTGATATGACTTTGTGTTCGGTGCTCTCTTGAAATGAAATTCCCATATGAATTTAAATTGTGATGATGCATTTTGCAGTCATAAATAGGCGCACAAGTAGTGAATTGATGGCTATTGTTTCAAATTGGCCGTAATATTCAATAGGGGCCATTTAAGCCTTTATAAGACGCCAGCATTCCATTATTAATCGCATTAAAACGAATCACAAACATTTGATCAGTTCTGACTTTGTTCAATTGTTGCCGTTTTCATTTGTTGTCCCGTTCTTTTCATTTTGACAAATCATAAATGGTCGTCGATATACGAGAGACAGAGAGAGAGAGAGAGAGAGAGAGAGAGAGAGCGAACAAAAAAATTAAGAAAAAAGAGACTCAGGCAAACTATGCCATTAAGATGATGAAAAATCGAGGTTACGAGAAGCTCATTGAAATGTTATTCGACTCTTAGTCGTCACATCGATTAGATTGTTAGCAATTTATTGAAATATACACGATCGCAAACGAAATAACTGCAAATATTTTGTATTTGCAAATGCTTTCAACATAAGTTTAAATTGTAAACCGTTTGGTGTATATATTTGAATTAAAATGGCAAGAAAACGAATGAAACACAAAAAGCGGAGAAACACAGAGTAAAAAAACAAATTTAGAACCAAGTCATATTAGTTGGAAACCATTTGGAACTGGAAAATGTTAAAGGTAAAGGAGTCGCTGCAACAAAAACGATTTTTTTTTGTTGTTCTCTTATTCGTCTAGTTGATGAAACTAATATCAGCAGGCCGAACAACTATAAAACCAACAACATGGGCAATGAGCAAATGATGTTGATTACCTTGTGTTACCTGTGCTCGTCAATTTTTATTGAATATTATTTATTATTTATACAAGTTTTACGACAAACAAAAATGACGACATAACACGAACATTACGAATCGCTTGTTTTACACAAGCGATGCAAGTTTGAAAATGTAAAAAAAAAAACACACTACACGAGAAATGAATGTGACGAATTGAATGGCGAAAAAAAGCATCACACAGAACAGTACCAGAAACGATCAGGTTGAAAAAATGGTTCGGGAAAAAATTCGTTGCGAACAAATGCAATTTAAGTGGGCACACGACGAATGAATAAAAAGTACCTGAATGCAATTCCACTTTTTTCACCAACATCGGGAAGAAAACAGAAACGGAAGAACTCGTTTCATGTCTGTATTATGTACCGCTGATTTCGAACAAACACAGTGATCAGGTAATATAAACAAGAGACAAACAAAAATCTTAACTCAAATGAAACATGAAAAAAAGAAGAAGAAAAGAAAAGGATTACCAGGCCGCATTTGTCGATCAGTTAATCTCAAAATCACACTAGAAGCATCGAGTACAAGCGAAGGGCCGAACATTTTTCATACGACATTCTGAGATAGCTGAGAAAAAGCCTCAAGTGAAAACGTAGTCTGAGGCATTATTTCATTAATTCCCGTTTGAGATTTGAGACCAGGCCGGCTACAATGTGAATGTCATAAGAAAACGAAGAAAAAATTGATACTCCAGCAATGAAAGCAAATTTTAGTGTATTTCACTGCCGCTCCATGTGCACAAAACACTGATAAACACAATCGCCTATACATCGAATGTTGATACGCTCTTTTTTTCGAGTTTGAATTTCAGTTAAATTCAACGTATAATATTTTTAAAATTGTTTCACTTTGATTTGAGGATCGAATGCGGCATTACAACAAATGATTGCTTGCTTTTCTGTTTAATAAAAATTCGGAATGTGTTTCACGTCGCCGCAATTTTATGAATTATTTATACGCATATGAAAATATGAAAGTAATTTTATTCGATTTTTGTCTCGTTGGCAGTTCATGCTGTTCACTTGCGTAATATTTATTATTACAAATGTATTAGAAATTTTGGGTTAAAATGTGGAATTGCGAATGTAAATGACAGCAGAATCGCTTTCAGCCAACCAAAATTGACACAATGATATTGATAATAACAATAATAATTCAATGAATTTTGAATGTTGAACTTCTTCTCCATGAAAATTACCGTTATGTCAATCAACCAACGAAATGATTGGGACTGCTGTCTAATGGCAGATAGATAGTAATAAATAATGATAATCGGTAAAATATTGATAAATACAAAATGAGAAACCGAGTCGCAATTTTTGTGCAAAAAGGATTATTCATATTTAGTTTCATATTTCAATCGGTTGAAATGCATGAATGGAATATTGTTTGGTTCTAATGATAATGGTTGAAAAGTGAACGATTGTACTGTTCATCAGAACACATTCAAACTGTACTCGTACCAAAATGAAGATGTTTTCCGCATAAAAAATGCATTATGTTTTCAATAAACTTAAGTGTCACAATTTGGTTTTTTACTTTTCCATATTTTGCTATTCAATTCAGATGGATAAGAAGGGTTAGCCATTCTGGTGGTAGCGTGCGTACATTTCTCTCAATTCTGAATTTCATTAAATATTTATAATTTTTCAAATCCATTATATGTAAGTGAAGCATAAGTGGAACACGCAAAGAGTATAACGATGAGATGGATCAGGTTTTTTTTTTCTTCCTTTTAGCCATAAGTTCATTTCACAGAGATCTGTTGTATTATATTTTATTCATTCAGTTTTGTTGGTGTATGAAAAGCACAGAAGTATTCACTTTCCACTTTCGACTATCCTCAAATTGTCGATCCAATTTTATTTGTTTGTTGTTGTTTTTTCTTTTTTCTTTTTTTCAATTTCTGAACGCAAAATTGTGAGTTTGTTACGAAATGGTTTTACATCCATTCGGCATACATTATATATGTTATGAGTCTCTGCTATGCATGTGTAAAACATAAACATACATGTACAATACAGATATGTATGTGAATCGAATATCGCATGTGTACAATATTTGTACATTTACTAAATGGTTTGAAGCATTCAGTCTCTGTCTTTTTTTCTTTTTTTAGAGTAAAGTTATTTCAGTCTCACTTTGTCTATTACTATTTTTCTGTGCTATTTGCAATTTGCTTCATTTCTGAGCAAAATAATATTTTTTCAATCGACCTTGTCACATCATTTTTGCTTCGTTTCTTTTCCTTTCATTATTGATGTTTTAAATGTAAAATGCATTGCCATCACTGCTTGTACTTGTTTGTATCCCGTAATCGTTCGATAGAACATTTAATTCGTCGGGATCATCTGTACCATTTACCAAATATTACGGGAAAAAGATCCAACATATTGTATAACGGGTATCGGCTATAAAACTGGCAAACAATTCAACTGTTTTCTAATACGGAAGTTTTAATGATTTTCATCACAACAGATGATATATATATATATATATATATACAGTATGCAATATGCAGTTGGTATTCAATGGTTCATCTAGTGTAGTGTAGTGTAGCAATGACTCTACATATATGTCCCAGAATGCCCATTAAACAACAACTATCGACTATTTTATTCATAAACCAATTGATTGTTCTGTTGAGACCTCAATACACATTGCACATTCATGCACATGGCGAACCCCGTTTTTGAATGGATTGGGTTCATTGGTGTGCTTTGCATTTGTCAAATATTGGCAAATTAAAGCTCATCGTGATGTGAAAATCAAATGAAATAAATAATGGATTGGATCAATTTCCTCAATTCAGTTCACTGTTCAATATTGTTCAATAGCCTTACGCTATCTATTTCTCTGCCATTTTCGTCTCGTCCATCCCTACAAAATCCACTTTCAATTTGCAATTACCAATCTACCATACCACCATAGACACAAGTATAATTTAGAAAAAGAAATGCTTTCACTATTTGCTAAAGTGCTGCAAACAATAAGAGACACATGTGTCACATTAACATCATCCGTTCGGTTTTTGTTCGAAAATGAAACGGAAAAGAGATAAAAATAAAAAGCGATTAAATCTCTTTTGATCATTTATCAAATTCAATTGGATTTCTCTTCATCTGCGTTTATGTTTTGCATTTGAAATTTTCTCAAAACACACAAAATCAAGCCACAAGTAAAATGGAATTTGTTGTTTTATGCATTTCAATGTGTCTAACATCAGGTTATTGTATCCCATTTTCCATACCTCAAACTTTGCTATTGGGTCTGGTATTTATAATTTTAATTTCGATTAGAAGCATTTGCTATCATTTTTGTTTTGAAGATGTGTGTGTGTGTGTGTGTGTGCGTGGGTGTTTGTTGAATTCTTTATGACACGCTTGACTCGAATTGAAGTTTTCGGTTGCCATTCCAAAGCGCATTCATTTTCCATTGTGTTTGATCATGGTTTATCTTTTTGAAAATTTGATGTGAACAAATCTCATGTAAAATGTGTAAAAGTAATTGCAGTAAAATTCACTGAATCGTGCATGTGAGTTTAGTGTGTATTGTTGCACAAATCGAATGAAATTGTTGGCCTGATGGATCTCAAATGTTTGGCATTTCATCGAATGTTCAATGTAAACAGGCAAACGCGTGTAATTTTGGGCTTTGGCCATACGTATATGCAGCGGTGATAATATATATTCCAATAGGAATTGGTTTGATATGGTTTGGGTTTTGGGTTTGAGTTTGGGTTTGAGTTTGGGTTTGGATCAGTTAAGACATGTATTTCGTTTGTTGTTGTTCAATCCAACATGCTATTATATTTATTATTATACAAAACCGAATATTCAAAACCGAATGTTCAATGTATGGACGCGTTATGCAAAAGGCTAAAAATTGAAGAAAGAAAATTGTTTATGGCCGTATATCATACATTGATACGCGCAAAAGCCGGATTTTTGGAATGGAAAACTCATGGCACAAACGTCGCATATACGATTCGAGAAAGAGGAATGAGTGTGCCACAAACAGCGAATGCACTCTAATATCTGTTTATTTTATTCATGACCCCTTCTGTTTTTCTAGACAATTTGTTCGACACCCATTAATCACTCGGTGACAACTTATGCATGAGTGAATGCTATTTTTGAGGGTAGACGTCATACCATTCGATGCGTATAGAACATTCATACATAAACCGAATGTAGAAAAACAAAAAATCTAGCAATAACAACGAAAACAACAACAAAAGCAACAACAACTAAACAACCACAGCAGCAGTAACATTCAGATGGTGAAAAACGAGAAGTTCACATTCACAAATAAAATTCATTGAATAAATGGAAAGCGAGGAGTTTCATAAAATAGAATAGCAGCAACAACAACAACAACAAAAACAAGCATAATAGGCATAGGAAAAAGTGGCATCGACGATGACTCTCACACACGCATATTCCGTATAACCGATTTGTGCTACTGATTCGATACGTAAACATTGCTATTAAAATTTTTGCCAGCGCCAGAAGTCATGTTGAGCGTGTGTCGGAGGAAAAATTACAATAAGCTGATCATCAGCACAGAACAGCCAAATCTATCTCGTGCTGGCTCAATGACTAAAATGTATGATTACATGCAGCAGACGCTAAACATTCCATTCTCAATTGAAATTCAACCATTTTGTAATTTATTTTTTTTTTTTTTTCTATTTTTCGAATTAGTTTTTCCGCAATTATCTGTTTTATTCTTTTTCTCCTGTTTTTTCTCACATGTTTATTCATCTTCAATATCAAATAGCTGATTGAGTTCGCGTTTCATTCTTATCCCGCCAACATTTATTATCGTTTGTCTGAAGCGGTTCCGAAGTCAGGGTGAAACGAAACATTTTGTGATATTTATAAGATTATTATGCTTTTAAATCCTTTCAGTGGGACTGATAAACTTGATTCAGTCGCTCATTTCTTCAGAGAACCAAAGAAAATTGAACGCATGTTCATTGTTCACCCCTTTTTTTCAATACCAAAAAAAAAATGGCATGAGTAATAATTATTGTTGATTGTTTCAGCTGTAGCTCATTTTTATTCGGTCTTTGTTTAGCGCAAAACAAGTGAATGAAAGTGATTTGGAATGTCGCATTATTTTGCTGAACAAAATATCTATATGCAGACTCTATGTAAAACAGTACGATAGGTCTTCCAACTTTCAACGCAATCCACGTGAATCAGATGAATATTTGGCATATTTTTGTTTTGAATTTCTTCTTATCAGCGAATAAAGAGAAAAAAGAAACGACATTGGAAATGAAAAACACGAAAAGATTTTGTTATGCGTGTTATTTCATTAATTTTGTTGCTTCTTATGACACGAAAAAATTATTTATAGGAAAATCCGGTATTCATGTTGGGTATTTAGCGATAAGAATTTTATTCATTTATCAATGTAATGATTTCAGGATTAGAATAAATGGAAATATTTGGCAATGACGGCTGTACAAAATTTAAAATACACTCGTTTTCTATTACAAATATTTATACATCGTGAATTTGTGTTTTTTGAATGGTTAATGTTTGATGTTGCTGTTGTTTCTGTATTATATAATTCATATAATATGAATGTTTGTTTGACAAAAGTGCCAATGGCATTCCTCTTATCACATTCATTCGATTTGTTAAATTTTCTTTTTTGAACATTCACAAACCAACCCAATCCAATCCAATCTAATCCAATCAATCGGAAATCTAATTATTGTTCGAGAAGCAAAGGAAAAAAATACAACTATATAACAAATGTAATAATATGAAAATGACTAAGGTCAAATCGATCAATTGACTTTCATGTGTTTACACCAATCAAATGACGGATTCAATTTCATTGAATTGCTTAATATTCAAAGGGGACTCAAGTTGTGACAAGTGAGAAAAAGATGGACAAGAAAAATTGCGAGAAGAAAATCAGTTATGCTGCAAATGTTACCGATTGTACCCATCAACATTGAGTTCCCGTTTTGAGGCAACACATGTGAACAATTCATATTATAAAAAAAAGTTTAGGTGTGAAAATTAAGTGGAAATATAAAATAATATGTTTTAATGACAGGAGAAAAATGGTAACAGCTTGTAATAAGTGCGCTTGTTGTTTCGACACTGAATTTCAATAAAGCTGTTATGGAGCCTGGTGATGCAGGAAGAGAGAGAGAGAGAAAGCGAAAAAGACGAAGAGAAGGAGTCAGAGATTTTTTCGCATTCACACAGCATCCAATGTTTTTGTTTTTCTCTCTGATTTTGCATGTTGAAGTAGATCAAATTCGGATAAACCATATCAGCACAAGCAACAGCAACAGTTCAACATCAGGCACAGGATTTATTTTCATATTATTTTTTTTTTTCAAGTTGATCATATTGCTGAAGATATTAAGTCATTTTGAATGGGATGCAACATCGTCTATTCGAATGGTCGACGCAACAATTTTTTTTTCTTTCTTCGTCACTCGTGCTCACCCTGTGGGGATAATGATGCAACAGACGGTGATCATTGTGTCACATTCAGTTCCAAAATATTATTGTCGAGGGTTGAAAACATCAATTCAGTTCTTATTCAAATTTTCGACTATAAATTGCCTGCACAATTGTTGTCATCAATTTAACATTTTCATTATTTTCAGTTTGTGACCCGATTTTAAGACAGCGTTAAATAATGTCATAATCATTATTTTATGTGCACATCAATTGTCTATCTATGTTCTGATTAATGGGAAATTGATGAAGATAGTATGTTAATGTAAACATTCGATTGTTGGTAGCTGTGCTGATCTTTTGAATTGGTAATTTTCGATTTTGAGAAAAAATAAAACATTTGTAGTTTTTTCCATCGTTGTTTCTCGTTAAGCTTTATTTGGTTTTGTTTCATTTTATCCTTCATATCGATTGTCCAAAGGGTACGACTAAACGAAAATCCACTTTAATACATGACTGAATATGAATGTTTTTCTGTTAACACCGTCCAAATGCAGAGATAATCGAAAAATAGGCATATTATATACGGTATAAATATGCGGTAAACGTGAATTCGATTAAAATGAAAATGGAAATGAAAATGTTAAAAAATCCCATTTAGCTTTCAAATTAAATTGGCTTAAGGGTTAATATTAATGCACGTTAAACATTTTCAAAACCATTTTATATTATTAAACGTATGTATGCATATCGGATCGGCAGTTGTATTTTATCTACCATTTCGAAATGACCATTCTTGCATATAATGACTTTTGTCCAGGATAAGATATAAATGGGATAATATAAATGTACAATCAAAAATCCGAATATGAGACGGCAGGCACACCCGATAACCGGCCGATGGAGGGACAGAAAAGAAGAAGAAAAAAAAACAATTTTCACCACCCAATGATTTCGTTGAATGCAGGAAAAAAGAATTCCACGCACACAAAATAGCACGGATTGGATCGGATCGAATCAGAAAGAATGCCATAGCCAGAACAAAAGTTATGCTGATTTGCGATTTACGCTCCCGTATGCTGTTTGCCGTATGTGATATACAATACATTTATAAATGAAAGAACACAGATCATTCTAAATCTTTCGTTGACCAATCAATAGACAATCTGTATACAAAATGTACATTACACATATAAAATGCGAAAATCTCACTTTCGATTACAGCGCAATAGATGAATTTGATTCGGCTGTCATAGGGCATTCGTTGTATTACATCACGAATCAAAATAAATGTGGATATATTGTTATCTAAATCTGGACCATATCACATGCACAAACGCACACGTATCGAATGAGTTAAATTTCGGAGACCAAACAACAATCAAAACAACAACAACAAAAAATAGAAGCGGAAAGAAAAAGAATAAAAAATTCAAAAAAATTCCGGAAAAGGTAAGTCTGATTCGTATTCGTACAATTTATTTGCATTATTATGGGCCAAAAAAGCTATATACAAAATCCACCGACCAACCAAATACGGTACATATTTGTTCAATATACAATAAATACAAATTTGTTTCATAAAATCCAACATATCATATTATTAAAAATTATGCAATCCATATGAATGTTTCAATGTTTGATGTCTCTTTCCTCTATCCATTGTTCCAATAATATACCATATACCATAAAACCATTTGATCTGGATGTAGACCTTCGATGATTGGCTCAATAGATAAATACACATTATTTGTGTGTGTGTTTTTTTTTTATTCTTTCTCTTATAATGTTGAGCTTGTGACTGATTCGTTACCGTATAATGGTCATCGTTTAAATGTATAAGACAAAACCATCATCAATATGAGTGTCTCGATATACGATGGTTTTGGCAATCTACTTCTTTTTCTTCTTTTTTTTCATATCTTTTCTTTATTTGTCAGTGTTTGTTTGCAGGAAATACGTTCCACAGGAATAAACCATATATCCTTTATCCAACGAAAATACAACGAACACTGAACAATAAGGCAGAGATAGAGAATAGAGAATAGATTGTTAAATCATTTCGCATATAAACCCAAAATATATTTGTTTGAATGGTTTAGCATATAAAATACGCACAATATGATAGTGAAACACACTGAACACAAACAAACTAGATATGATCTGGTATTTCCTGGACCCATTATAAGCATTAAAGGTTTAGGTTGACCTAATCATTTCAAATATTATTATTTTATTCTTTAACTTCGTTTTCGTTTTCTCTTCTTCTCCTTCTGTTTTTTCTTTTTCATTCGATTTACGTGTTTTGCCAAAATGCCATCCCCTTTTCTGACGATGGGATTTGGTTTGGTTCATTTTTTTCCATTCGTTTGCAGAAATAGTAGGAATTTCCCTTTATCAGTTAACAAGCAAGAAAGAGAAAGGAAGAAAAAAAAAATGGTGAAAAATCTATGAGAAATAAAATTTTGACACGAGTGCGTTTGAGACATTCGAACACCCAAAAATGTGACCATACATTTTATTATACGCAACGGATATAAATAATGTGCATTTTATTAAAATAAGCTGATAAAAATGATTCAACATACAAAACGAACACAAAATTGACTTTTGCGAGCATTAAACCGTGTGGACTGTGCAACTGTTGACGCATTGATGAAATTTCATTTTCGTATACGTTCATTTATTTCGATTGGTATTTGAATTCCAAATGTTCGTGAGTTTGTTTAACTCTGAATGGTGTATGTGTGTATCCATAAGAAATGCCCACACGAAATCAGGTTTAATGGTCAATGCCTGAAAATTGAACTCAAGCTTGAATTTCTCTTTGGTTTCCTTTTTCGTTAAGCGTTAAGTATAAAAATATCCGATATGCAACAAAAGATCACGTAATCTACAGACAGTCTAATTATAATTGGATACCATTACGAATTGAATTGTGATATATTTCGAATCTAACGAACTGCATTTATATCACCGAATTATGATAAGTTGTTAAATTACCAAAAACAACCAAAGAATTAACTATACTGAAATACATATATTTATTTTGGTCATACGGTAACATAAATAAATGCATATGAGAACTGAGAATTGAGAATTGAGAATTGTTATTGATACACCGTATCCATACGAATGACGAATTTACTGAAACCAGCATCACATTCGAACAGCCAACAACATAATACAAAATACAAAATCACCGAAACCTAAACTGATAAAAACGGAAATGAAGTCAAACGAAATTGAGTATCGAAACAAATAATAATCGGTCACGTTAAAATCCCTTCGGGGATTCGGCTAACAATCTAAAATCATACATACACACATTCACAGTCACAAAATAATGAATGTTCGATAGATGACGCTGGGCACATTGAGCACCCGGCAAAATGAACATCGGCCACTATATCATTTGTAAAACAGTAAAGTTCGATTTTTCGATTAAATTGAACAAAATGCTCATCAAATGTTATTATGGAAATTGGAAACAAAGTTTGAATTAGCTCAATGCATGTTACATGATGAACGATCTCAAAATGAAATGAACCAAAATTAGAAATAACATTCAACGATGCAATTGACGGCAATTAAAGGATCTCTGAATTTGAAAAATAAATTCGAATTCGCATAAAACCGTTGAATGAAATTAATCATAAGTTGGAATATTTCAATTCTTCGATATATTTTATTATACACGTTTCGATTACACATTGTTCTTAAAATCGTATGGCTTTTGGCAATAAACAGAATACAGAACATATAAATGAAAATCATACACCGGATTTTGTATACTTGTATACCAATAACTGTTATATGTTAACGTGTTAAGAATCCAATTTTCCAGGCGAACAAAACGACAAAAGACGAAATCGAATATGAACGCAACAATTGTGATGTGAAATGTGAGGCACAACAATAAATGAAACACTGAATGGTTTCACTTCGGCTAATTCAACACCACCACTGCTGCCGCTGTTGCTGCTGCTGCCGATTTTCACTAATTAGAAAAATGAATTATGGGATCCCATTCAAAATTGTATGCAACACGCACCGCACAACGGATAATTTACCGAATGGAAAATATCGAAATATTTAATATCTGAATGGCACCGTAAATGCCATGTGAAATGGTTAATGTAAGCTTGATGCTCGACGTTGTAAAAAATGTCATTTTATTGACGAAGTATTTAAAACTTCATAAGAATTTTACCGACACTGAAATTCCGTATTGATTTCTCCGAAAAATGTACATTTATACTTGTGAAAAGAATTGTTTTTCATTCAGTTAGTGTGGTATCATTTGGGATTGGGTAACATTTGCAAAGAGAATAATGCGGTTGACATCGACTCAATACATACGAATCGAAGAAAACGAAAATTAGCTTCAATTTTCTTTAAAGTTTCACTTTCAGAATGCGAATCAATAAGAATACTAATTGAAGCATAAACAATACATTACGTATCCAATATAAATACAAAACACTGTACACTGTACACCGTTACCAACCATTCAAAGCGATTATTGTCGTCTCAATGTTGCAATGAACTTGCATATATGATAATTTTCGCTTTGAATTTTGCCGTCTTTCATTGCATTTTATCTCGTGTGCTACTTCTTTTACACAAAGCAAACACTTGTTTGTCGATTACAAACTAATCATCATCCCCGTTCCTCGCAAATGAAAAATTAAACCAAATTCGCATAAAATCACTTGACCATTTTTGTCTTATCTTCTAATATAAATATTATGTGTGCATACGGATACGTTTATCCATTCAAACAATAAATTGTAAATGAACAAAGGAAAAAGAAAAACGAAAAAAAGAGACGAGATTTGGGTTTAGTATGAGTGCCGTAAAAGTAAATACAAATAAAATTCAATTACATTTTCCAATCATTTTCACAAAAACAATCCACATTTTTAGTTCGAGCTATTGAAACGGTTCCAGAAACCATTATTTTCCAGTGACAATAGCAACCAACAACGAAAACAACACCAAATAATAATAACAATAAACTCATGTACTTAAACGTTTTAAGAGCTAATTTGATTCCCATGAGTGATTCTATTATTTTGGTTGGAATCCTTCAAACAACACAGATATTCGACTACAATTCAATGAAGTCGGAGTGTGTGTGTGTGTGTGTGTGTGTATGCCTGCGACTCGTCTTTAACTAACTCTTTCATTTTTGTTTTTGGAAAGAAAGAAATGCGTGAGGAAAAGACGGATATTAGATTGGTGATTCTTGAGCTGCCATTGTTCCATTGATGTTGAACATAGATTCGATTGAATTGTACTATTGAATAAAAGAGCATTGATTAAATGCTTGAGCACCAAATAACGTTCAGCATTCAGCACAGCATCATCAAAAACAAATTAGAATTGTTTTTCTGACAAAGAAAAAAAAAAAAATATATCTAAGTTTTCAACATTTTCAATGGATTTTCTTCGAGTGTGCATAATACAAACACTTCAAATACCATTTATGGGGTTTATGGTGAAGAGCATGAACCCTTTCAGTTTTGTTTTTTCTTTGTTGTTTCGCCAGTTCATTATAACATTGTTTGCTGTGACATTTGGCCAAAAACAGCACCATTTTGTCTTAGATACAAGTATTTAACAGTGCGATAATATAGAATGTACATCCGTGCACAGCATGTTACTGACTTTTCTCATTTATTATATTATATGCACGCGGTTTTATTCGTTTGATTCACAATATGTTTCATTTTTATGATTTGATGAATTTCTCCGGAGAATGTATACAGTTATTTCACGTTTCATTCGTTTCATTTGATTTGGCTTTTGCTTTCCCTTTCATCCATGGACAGTGGATGTCGGAGCCAAAAAAGCGGATGAAAATTAATAAACAATACTGAAATTTCAAATGCATAGACAAACAGGCACTGTTCATAATAATAATCAATTCAACATATTTCGAAATGCAACACAAGGATATCCTACCGACATAATTTTCATTCGGAATTGATTTATTCGCACCAAAAACATAACATATTAATATGCATTTTGTTGTGCATGTATTCCAAAATAAACTTAAGCCAAAACCAAATCCGATCCGATTCTCATTCTGCTTCAGTAACAATCATTCAGTCATATAGTTCTTCAGCTATTCAGCCATTCAGTCATTCATAATATGTGTTTTATTCATTTCGGTGTCATGTTATTTTTACAAGTGTATCGTTTTCCATTGTTATTATATTATTGCGCTATGGATCGCAACCCTTTGACTTTAATTAGCAAAATGTATTTTGTAATTGTTCTTGTTTAATGTTCTTTACCGTATTCCATCATTTCATTCATATATTTGGTAAATGAAATTGGGTCTGAATCTAAATCTGAATATGTGAGCAAGTGTTTTACAGAGCCAGCCACTCGACCTGGGTTGATTCACTTTTTACTTTGGGTTGGAGGAAAAATGAAAACAATGAGCACTGATGTGGCGCACATGCGATGCGAATCTAAATGTGTTTAAGATTATTGGAATAGTTTTGTGATTACATTTTCAAAATGAGTTGTACAATGTTGGCAGTTTGCATCCCTTTTCTACCAAATGGATCTATTTTCATTTGAACGATGCCTTTTGCAAACCACTTGGGATCACAATTTTATTGTATAATTGTATAATACATCACATTTGTGTCTTTATTAAGTAATTTTTTGTTTCGTGAACATTTCTCTGAATGGCAATAAATTATCAATCACTCTCTCCATATTTTTGAATATTTTTTTTTTTATTGCACTTTTAATGATAATTCATTCGTCATACTATATTTTTAATCGAAACAGAATGAAATAGCGTTTTAATTTCAAGCAGAACGCTTCATGATCGATGGAAGGAAATTCCTAAGACTCGAACAAATAAACCAATTCAATGACTGATTAAGGCATGCTCATGATGTAGGTAGCAACTAGTAGCAGCTAGAGCGAATTATTTTAAATTTCATTTTTTTCTATGTCGTTCAGAGAAAATGAATTGAATACCAGGCATTGTGAGGCAAAAGAAAAATTACAGGGAAAAACAGTCGACCAAATCTGTAATCATAATTTTGTATGCGAATAGATTTCAGATTTGTCCGCATTTGGACCACGTACTGAGAAAGTTGGAAAACGACTGTTTTCTAGATAAGGGAATTGCACTGTCAACTGGAATGATATATTTGGTCAACATTTCCATATTATTTTTCGTTCGTTGTTGTTGGAATTACGACGAAGGCACACACAGGCACACACAGGCACAATCGAGACAATTTCTATTTGAACTCTGGCACATTTCATACTATGTACACACGTGAATATATTCTATACGCGCAAAAATGCTTCTAAGCTTAGTTTGTCGTTAATTTTTTTTTCTCATTTCAGATTTTTGTATTTTGACACATTTGTCATATGCGAACGATTTTCCGTGCATTCTCATCTCATTTTCATTTTAAATTTTGTTCTCGTTTACCGAAATTTGGTATTCATTTTTATATGAACACCAAATAAATACAAACAATTTCAATTCATCGTATGCACATCTTTTTCCATTCGGCTCTAATTGTGGAATTTAGCTTCGAAATAAAATTGGAATGACTGGCAATTCGATGCTTTCAAAAATTTGGAAGAAATTAAAAAAAAAATTATAAAAATCTTGGTGACAGGAATATTTTTTGGAAACCACCATTTTTATTTGAGCATTTGTGTGATGGATTCATAAAATTCGTTGACGATTGCGTTCATATGTTTTGAAAATTTTCAATAAAATGTTCATACAATCAAAAATATTGGAGCGATGAAACGAGAATATAAATCAAGTCAAGTGAAATGGATTCATTTCAACGCTGATATTTGTTGTTTGAAATTAATGTTTGCCGAAAAATATAAGATAACGCACGTTTTACATTCATCATTGACGCTGATTCCAAGCATAAGCCAAGCTTTCTCATATTTCGACGTTTTTTTTCTTCTGCATTTTATCTTTTTTAAATATAAACTTGGTGGGTGAGCGGGCGTGCGAACGTGTGCATGTTTGTTCGGACGAACGCGATAAACACATTTATTTCCTCTCCACAATTTATCCATTTTGAATATATTCAGTAATAAATAAATCAAAATCAGATGAAATATGAAATATACATCGATGCTCAACCTGCATCTTGTTTGCAACATAGCCAATTCGATGAAATCGGTGCCTGATCAACGGTCATATGCTAATAATTTTTTTAAATGCTAAACACTTATGTATTTACATGGAAATTAACGGTGAAATTGAAGTAGCAAAACAAGTTCAAAATATGAATTATGACTTATCCATTCGTTATCGATGCGAATTCATTGCAGATTGGTCACGTTATTGATTCTATGTGGCAATAAATTTTTATCACAAAATGATTGTAAATTTGAATTTATGATGGTTTATGTCATTTTTCCCACATCGCAATCATTTACATGTGTGTTTTGATTCTGGGCTTTGGTAAATGGATGCTGAATGAGCTGCGACTTTTATTTTGTATATGAAAAAGAGCTCGTATAAACGTTGATTGGTCCCACCATTAAGAACGTGAAAACTAACTCAGCACTCCAAATATGAAAAAAAAAAAAAGAAAAAAAGAAACAAAGCAAAAAAAGGAAAAACAATGAATATTGTATTCAAAAATGTCGAATGCTTCTTTCGTCTGTTTCACATGTTCATTTCCCCCAATCAACGATCGAAATCAAAAGTATTTTGGCTTGTTTTGCATACGGATCGATAGCATATTCAATCGGTCACATTCTTTGATCTTCAGAACAGACAGAAACATTTCACCGAAACAATGACAACAAACAGTCACTCGGTACATCGTTACCGTTCAAAACAGCGACGATAGTGTTCAACGTTGATGCAAAATATTTCAACCGATTCCATAGAATAACTAAAATTAAAAAAAAAACAAAAAAAAACAGACATAAGAAAACACAACGCCGATCCGAAGCACTGCCAATAATTTGATCATTAAAAAATGCTTGTGAGAAATCAGTGCAATCGTTGATGTCAACGAAAATGTAAGAAAAAACAAAAACTGTAAAAAAAGAAAGAAAGGAAAAGAGCCGAAACTGAGAATTAAGCCCATCACCTGACCGAAATGTGAATAAATATTTTCACAAAATTGTGGAATTGTTTTTTATATGTTGAATGTTTGGTTTGGGGTACGAGCCTTTTGTATATGCTTCGATGTTAGGAACGCAATTGAAAATATGTGCGACAAATGTTTACGGTCTATTGTTCAAGTTCTCAAAGCATCTTTCTTTCTTTCTTTCTTTCTTTTTTTCATTCGATCAAAACTGAATGCCAAAGTAATTTTCGGTTGTTGTGAATGTCGTTATCGCGTCTATTTTGACCGTTTCATGGTTTTTTCTTCTTTCATTTCTTTGTTTTGTATTGTCTTTGTGACTTCCTCATATCGTAGCCCGTATTCGGTGAGCCCTAATGTAAATGATAAATTTATTGCACAAATCTTTTCGGTTCACTTATTAAGAGAGCGTCGTATGCTCTGGAAAAAAATTCATGTGAAATTGATAAAAGTTGAAACAAATGTACCAACAAAAAGCAACTAGAGGATAAAAGGATAAAAGAATACGCCAAGGATGAAATGAGAAGTCAACGAAGTCCGAACGATTTATTAGCTATTTAAATGCGTAATATTATTTCTGTCTTCATCGTCAACATTTGTGGCAAATGGAGTGATCCTGTTGCGACCAAATTCACATGCATGTGTGCACTGAATGACAAAACAACGAAACTTAATGCAAAAAATTATTTCTAATCTTATATTTAATTTAATACTAGTCAAATGAATGGAAAAAAAGAATTACCGGTCCATTGCAAATGAGAATTTATCATTCTCATGCGTCTTAAATGCAAATATACACGCATTTCGTTCAACAGCTACTCAATATTAGATTGAAATTAAACGCAAATGTTCCTGCTGTTCTTTTCTTATAATCATTTAAACTTTGTACGACAACAAAATTGCACCGGCAAACCAAAGCCTATGAAACGCATGTGATTTGTGTTAAAATGAAAATGTGAAAAGTCAAACAACAAAACATCGATAAACGATGTGAACGGTAGTGGATTCTTCTTTGTTTTTAACATTAACAAACATTTTGTATATTGTGTGTGCCCAGTTAATTCTGCTGAATTGATTGAAGCAGCAGCAGCCAACGGTAACACGAAGGAGAAAAAAAAATGCGAAGACAATCAAACTGAGAGATAAAAACTGTGAAATGAAAGCGAATGAACGCACTTAAACCATTTGGAATCGAAGGAAACGGCCAACATTGTGCCAACCAACAAAAACCATGAATTAAAAGCATACATACACCAGATCGAAGAAGAAAAAAACGGACAAAAGAAAGAAAGGAAGACACACAAAAAAAAAAAAATAACAACACGAAGAACAAATAAAATCTGGCCAAACCATAAATCATCTAATTGCATGGGGATTAAAGTCTTATCTTTGGTTGTTTGTATGAAACGATAGCAACGTTTTCTTCACTGTGCCACTCATTTGAATCATGTCCATCACTATCTCTGCTTCTGTGCTTTTTCTATGTGTGCGTGCATAGCCCACAGTCCGAGTCAAACTTTCGTTAGGCTTATTTCCAATAATAAACGCCTATAAATGCAAGTATTTTTGTTCAGTGTTCATGAATAGAGAAATGGAATGATTTTATTTGGTGTTTGTGTGAGGAGAGAGAGAGAGAGAGAGAGAGAATGAACTTGACTAAACTGAATATATATTGAAATCTATGCGTTTGCAATTGAGTCAAATTTACCGAGCACATATCATTCGATCTCAACATTCAACACGGTATACAAAATACAAAATACGAAGAGCAAGCGGACGATAGAGAGAGAGAGAAATTTGAACATTGATAACATTGCTTCATTTATTTGTCTTTCAGCAATCTTTGAGCCATTGTAGTCTATCTGAAAATCTCAGTACACACAAATTCATTTATTTACGTTTGGTGCACAAAGTATACGATGTACGATATTTCAACTTAAATACTATGCACACACCATCATCACAATACAATAAAACGGTATTGGACATCTTCAGCAAATAAATTTCGTCATATTAGATTAAATATAAATAAATCTTGTGTACGTTCAATGGCTGGTGTCTGGTGCCTATAACCTATAACCATGCTCATAATAAGCATAAGGTTTAGAGTGAATTTAACGAAAATAGTCACCGATACTCGTTGGCCACCGACTGATATCATAAACGAATATTTTGCTGAATAGGTATGCATAATTGCCATGGTTTCATGGTTTAATATTGTATAACATGTATCCGGGCTCGGATATGGTTGTTGTCATATGGATTAGCATCCAAATCACCAGCGAATATTATTATATCGATGGGCAAAGACAATATCGAATAATGCGATGCGGTCAATAAAATGCTTACATGCATGATGAAGAATGCAAAAAGAAAAAAGAAAAAAAAAACTATATGAAAACCTATCGACAAAATTAGTTAATCAAAATCTGTGCTGCTCATTTTCATTAGAATGTTCGTGTCCATTAAACCATCGTATTTCCATTGGATTTCCCATCGCAATATTTGAAATTCATTGTAATTTACGTTTCAGTCTCGATTCGAATATTATATCACTTCATTCGAATTTATTTGGATCGAATGAATTTATCTGGTTGTCTTCAATGTTCAGTATTGTTGCATTGTGTTAATTTCGATGGCAATTTTGGTTAAATTAAATTAAGCGAACAAAGCAATCGGCAAAATGGGATTGCTGTTCATTTAGATCGTCTGTTTGTCACTTTCAATGGTAATAACGCTGATGTAATGTATTCGCATATTTTTCCCGTTATATTTCTTCTTATCTTTTCTCTTTTGCTTTCTCGATGACAAAATTGGCTAACATTACATTTATCGCATATGAATTATATGTATACAAGGCAAGTCAATTCATGTTTGGCTGAATCGATTGCTTATGTGTGCATTTGATTCCATAAAACTTAATTGATCGATACACGTCTATATTTGTGGCAAATAAAGAAATTAAGACAAATAACGCCAACACAAATACATACTAAACTCTGAACTCTGTAGTGAAATGATGACGGAAACAATAGTTAAATTGTAAATTGGTTTTGGGAAATGGTGAAATTAATTTATTTATTTTCTTGCTTTTAATGCTTAAACAAATGAATTGATATGGTTGGCAAAATGGCTATATTCATGCAAATACCAGCATCGTTTGCAAATTGCTTCATTGAGAATGAATTGAATTAATTTGATAGGCAAATAATCAACCAAAATGGAATGAATAAGAAGTGCGTTTGTGATCGATCCATGTGCTCTATGTTCTAAAATATTCATTTGAATATTGGAGAAAGAAATTCAATCGGTGTGCGCTGAATAGAGCTAAATGGAACTGAATAATTGTGCTTCATAATATGCATGGGAATATGGTATCAATTTGAAAAACAGAGAGAAAGAGAAAAAAAAACTTCATTAATACAAACAAATCTAATTCAATTTTCTATTCATTCATTCGATAATCAGGCATAACCGTTCGGTGTATGCATGTGTTCACATTATATTTTTGGAAATGGTATTGCTCTCAAAATTTTTATTTTTCCCTTTTGTATGCATTTCTTGTTTTACTTGTTATTCAATTTTCTATTGAATGAAATTGTGCTTCAGTTCATCACATGTTTAGCCAAACATATTGAAAATTGTTTCAAATGGTACTTATATCAGTTGGTGTACAACACCCAATATTCAATATAACAACTGAACATTATTTTTCTATTGTCGATATAAAAACCAAACCAAACCAAACCAAACCAAACCAAAATGGTATTCATTTGTTCGAAAATTCTTTTCATTGTTTTCGTTACCAAACTTCGAAAATATTGTTTATTATTTGGCGTAAGGGCGTCAAACAAATGAAAAAAATCTGAATGCATGAACAGTCTATGAACCAAAATTTCCCGAATGCTATGCGAAATGATTGCATTTCAAATTTCCAATGGCAATAACAATAGTCCAATTATCTCATTGTTATTCACCGGTGAAGAATATCCATTTTCATATTGTACCCATTATCCAGTGCACATGAATATTCGTTACAATCATTGTGGTTTGGCACATTTTGTTTTCGTCTCTTTTTTAACTTTTTTTTTTTCGTTTCTTTGGCCGAAAATTTGGTTTATTTTGTTCATGTTGAAAACAGTTCGTGTTTTTATGCCTTGAAAATTGGCACAATACACTTTATATTTTTATTTTTATTTTTTGTTTCGATTGTGTTCAATATCAATGTATTCAATCTCAGTTATAATATTATCGATTTTCGGATCCTGTCTGTGCCGTCTTCATTTCAAGCGATTTGAAATCACATCCATTGATATTGATAACGATGACGAATGATGAAATAGTCTTTTATTTTCTTTGAGTTAATTTTTCTCTTTTCATTCTCGAAAAAAGGGCCCAATTAACATGTATTGTGTGCTTATTTTAGCCTCTCAAGTATTCGAATTTCATCATTTGAATACATCGAGTGATCATATCGAGCATCAGAAACAAAGAAAACTGCTAAAGATTTTGACCCGAAGAAAAATGGTTTTTGATTTTATCACCGATATTTGATACGAGATATTCAGGCTAAGAGACGATACGTAGCAATACTAAAGACTTGTGTCTTTTAACAGCAAACCTCAAAATTAAAGCGATTCTGAATAAGGTGAAGCAACAATACCAGCACCAACCACAGCAACAAAATAAGAACAAAATGAAGAAAAAGACGCAACTAGCGAATTCATCGAGCGAGCGAACGAACTCAAATGCGGGAATGATTATAGTTGAAGTTGTAAAATAGTGTAATTTATGAATCGTTTTTTTCTTTTTCATCTTCTTCATTGCTCTGTGTGTGTGTGTGTGTGTGTGTGTGTGTGTGTGTGTGTGTGTGTGTGTGTGTGTGTGTGTGTGTGTGTGTGTGTGTGTG
>GL501520.1:417055-435573 GCA_000149185.1 Mayetiola destructor
TGTGTGTGTGTGTGTGTGTGTGTGTGTGTGTGTGTGTGTGTGTGTGTGTGTGTGTGTGTGTGTGTGTGTGTGTGTGTATGTGTATGCAAGAGCAATTTTTGGTTTAGTTTGAGAACTTGGTTGCGGTGAGCAAAACATCCTTTTTTGTTATTTAAATTCAATTCTGTGTGTTGTTCATGGCTCATGACAAATGTTACGTGTCTGAGTATAAAATGCAGTATCCGAAAAGTTGCTGGAACGACAGAGAGCGAGAGATTCAGCAAAAAAAAATAAAAAAAAAGAAAGAAAAAAGAAAAAAAGAACTTCATATATAGTAAGAGAGTCCGAAAAAAGAACCGATACGAATGAAAAGAAGCGAAAAAAATAATGACAAAGACGAAATTAAATGCCAGCGACCGACATACGGATTAAATAATTCAAATACACATTCGACGAGTTAGTTGAATGAGAATAAAACGAAGCGAAGCAACAACAAAAAAATGAAGAATATTTTTTAAGAGAAAAAGAATTAACACGATTGCAGGCAGCATGTGCATTTTTAGCAAAACATTTTCAATTCCAACTATTATTTTCTGTCTTCTGTCTTCTGTCTTATGCAT
This sequence comes from Mayetiola destructor, assembly GCA_000149185.1. NCBI lineage: Eukaryota > Metazoa > Arthropoda > Insecta > Diptera > Cecidomyiidae > Mayetiola > Mayetiola destructor. The sequence continues at coordinate 417,655 of GL501520.1, forward strand.
ATCCCCTTCGCTCATACTTTTTGCATCTTGTTCAGTCTGATTGTTACTGTGGCTGTTAATGTTGTTGCTGTTGTCGTCGTTGTTCAATCTTTTTGTTGATTTTTGTATTTTTGCTTGTTTCAATTTCCTTCATTTTGAATTGTTTCATTTGAATTGCCTTGTTTTTCCATTTAAACAGTGGAATTTATCACTATTATTTGGCCGTCTCAGTTATATTCAATATTCTATATATATGAAGTTTATAATTTTTCTTTTCTCTATATCGTGAATGTTGGAATGCAACTGCTCAATTCAATTTGAATGAAAATGTTGGCGAATGCAAAAAATTGTCTTATTTTTCACACAAATTCATACCAGATTAGAGTATATATATACAATAATATAATGATGACAATGTCTATTCGGTTAAAATGTGCATATAAAAAAAAGTCGTTGCCTATGCAAGTGATTTTTGTCATCATAAGCATTATTACAATCACGAAACAACATCAAGTAACAGGACATCAAAGAATTTAAAATAATTTGCCTTTTACTAGTCCATGAGATAATTTGTGTGTATCTTCGATGCCCTGATTTATACGCAACAGACCAAAGCACTACGCAATCTTCATTATCATCGTGATGGGCATGACAAACACAAATAAACGCTTTGAATGCAAAAAAATAAATAAAATAAAATAAAATAAAATTTCAGAAATTGAAATGAATCCAAGGAGAGACATTGGTGCACGCAGATTAAATTTAAAAAAATTACTCGGCTTAAATTTCATTAACATAAATTGAAAATTAAATTGTAAATCATTCATTAGACAAGTATCAGCTCTTGTCTCTTGTCCTATGCATGTGTTTCAGATGAGGCTGTTTATGTGTCATTTTGGCTTGATTCGATTCAATTCGTTCGTTCGTTTGTTCGTTTGTTCGTTTGTTCATTGGCCGTTTTTAGCGATGATGATGTTTATCATTCGAAATGCACTTTACCTCCATTGATTTTGTTCATTTTCTTTTCAGTCAGTCAGCCAGCCAGCCATGTGTAAGTATCATGAAACATATACACATTATTAATTCAATGCGCTAAATAATTACAACTTATCATACTGCCAATTGAAATGCAAAATAATATGTGCATTTGTTATTCCAAATAACGACGCATTTATATGCAAATAAATAAGGCACCGGCTATTCGTAAGCATGAAATGAGCCTATTACTTGGATTCATTTCGGCAATGAATGGCCATTATAAAGCAAGCGAAATAACATGCACTCCAAATTTAAACTCTTACAATTTTGCAGATTTTGGCATGTAAATAGCCCCTTCCAATGAGTACAGTTTGTAATTCACGTGTTCAGTCGTTTAGTGGTTTAGCGCGTTTTTTTTTTTACAAAAAAAAAAAAAAAAAAAAACTTTTTTCTTGTTCTTTTTCGTTTACGTTCGACATTCAACTCGTTTTTCTTCATTGAAACGAATGTACTGGTAACGAGTTCAAAATGAACATGCTGGCCGTGGATTAAAATACTTTTATTTCTTCTTCTTTTTCCTCGCCATCTTTTCATTACTCAGGTGCTCGATGGTGAAAAACGAAAAAAAAAGAATACCAGGCAAAAGTAATGACTTTGTCTATGTCATTATATTTTGTTCGCTAAATCATTTAATTATTTGATTGGAGCCCTCAAAATGAGATTGAATATTCGCAATTTCTTATGTTGTAATATTTATTATAAACGGAATTCGGAATCATTCCGAATCTGTTGAATCGCATGAATTTGGATGGATACTGGTTTTGGTTGCATTGCTTGCTGCATCTGTTGTTTGTGTGTGTGTGTGTGTGTGTGTGTGCGAAAATATATTTACAATTTACAATGTGCATATTGCCACCGGGCATACAATTAAAATCTGTTAATTAGTGGGTCAAGATGAACGTACATATGAAATTGCGATCAAAATCCAGTAATTTCTGATTTTTCATTATACGCTTTGCATATCAAGGGGGAATTAAAGCTTGCTTGAAATTCACCGAAACTCCAATTACGAACGGACAACGAATGAAAGCATTTTGTTTCATTTCAATCAACTAACAAATTCGCCGGTTTCTCTTTTTCAGTATACAAAATTATTTAGTCTGAAATCAGAGCACATCGTTTATCAGGTGATTCAAAATCAATATGTATACAACATTTTAAGTCGAAAACTTCGACCTGATAAATGATTATTTATATATGAATACGATATTTACACACACCACATTATTCATACGTGTTCTTGGCTTAAATTTCCCATTTTCGATAAGATTGTTGACTACATATTGCGTATACATTATAAATACACGAACAATAAGTTAATTTCCGGCGGCTAAATATTTTAAACTGAACCATGTATTTATGGCTGGACTTGGAGGCAATTCATAATTACATGGATTCATTCTCAACAAATTTAAAACTTTGTTATTTAATCCAAACTTTGATTTGCTTGCAGTGCATTTCAACGAATAAAAATTCTTCGTTGTTTTTATCTCCGTTGGTTGGTTCGGTTTTGTTGGCCTCAACATCGTTAAATCTGTTTTAGGGATTCGACATCTCGTCTGTAATCCAATGCATTGGAAATGATAAACAAAATCAATACATAATAAATAATTTCATTTCAATCCATTTCTAACCCTCTGTCGGTTCGTGAATATGCAAAATGTAAAATGATTAAAATGTTCGCATTGTTGGCTTTCAATGCCATGCCATAAACATCATAACTTTCAAATGAAATTTTACTGAATATAGATCGTGATTGATAATAATAAAAAAAAAATGTACACAATATAATGCAACCAAACGATAGCATCGGATCGCCTTTCCACACTTTTCGTTAAACAAAAAAAAAAAAAAAAAATAAGGAAAAATTATGAAATTTAGATAGGAAAATGTATTATATTTCTAGCAGCAGGCCCATTGTTTGCCATTTGATTTATGTTGGCAAACAAAATACAAAAGAGCGTTCCGAACCAAAACAAACGACCAACTTTGGATAATTTTCAAGTTAGCACCGAAACACCGAGAAACACACACACACACACACATGCACATATTAAATGGAAAGAGTTCGAAGATCGTGGATCTGAATTTAAAGTATTAAGTTGTTTCCGATTACATGGCGCAATCGAATTGCAATGTCATTGTCATATTTGGTAACGAAAACATTGCGATTGTAAACTTTTTATCATTTTCATATCAGATTTAAATCCATTGTGATCGCCCATAAATATTTTGAATTTGTGGTGAATTTTATCTTCTTCTTTTTTTTCTGGTTGCGATTCATTGTTTTCGAATTCGATTCGAAAGTGATTCAAAAGTGACTCAAAAGTTTATTCGAAATTCGGTGGGAGAATTGTTGACAAAATAAATTGAAAAAGTGGAGACCAAAGAAAAAACCAAAGTGTGAACATTGAACATAATTGCATTGAGAATGTATTGCGTGAATTTTCGCTTCTAAATTAACCACTCCAATACTTTCCACTCGAAAAATTCCATTCATTCAATAAAATTGGTCGTCAGTCGTTATTTAATTGTAATCGGTGTGATTTACAAAATTTGATTATTTTATGAATGAAAGCTTTTCATTTTCATTGTTCGTATCGTATCATATTGAGATTCTTTTGCCCTTTGGCAGCTATTCGAATAACATTTCGAATTTCAAATTGACACATCACAAAATTTATTCACAGCTCAAAACGCCAAATAAGATGATGGAGAAGAGTAAGTAGAAGAAGAACAAAAAAGACTTATCATTTAAAACAACATTTATTGAAATGGAATTAAGTGCAACAATACAGTTGAGCCAAATGCGGCTTGAAGATAATTTCATTGCCAGACACCCCGCATTTTTTTTTTTGCTTTTCGTTTTCTGGTTTGCATTGTTTTTTTCCTTTTTTTTTTCATCTTCATCACATTTACATTTGAATGAATTTATAGACTTTTTGTTGTGATTTACAAATTCAATTGAATTTGTGAAATATATGCCGACTGCATGTTGAACACAAATAAAACTTCCTCCGCATACATACTCGCAAAGAAAGAGAAAGAGGGACCAATGAATAAGAACGAATTCAATCAATGAAGAAATGTAATAACAATTGTATTTTCTGTGGCTACGATTGTTTGCGCTGTCGATCCCAATGCCGAGTTTTATCCTCGGTTTTGGTCATCATTCAAAAATATCGGCAATGTTTGTGCATTTTATTTTGATTGTCATTCAGTGACATCCGCATGACTTTTGAATCATATTATATAATCATTACACATTGTCGTGTTTTTTTCCTTCCTCTCGAATGAGTGCAATTGTGCAGAGTGCATATAGAGATGTCGATACAAATTGACTAAATTGAAGGATCCGGTACATCAAAATGCTATGCATCAGAATGCAATGGAATACGCATACAATACAAAATTGTTCATTCGGTTGTCGTATATATTGATGGCCGGATTGTTACCATTTCCTTCTTTATCACATTATTATTCGATGTTGTTGTGATTTTTTTGCGTTAATTTATTCAACAGTAGTTGAATGTGACAAAAATGGACAAATAAATAACATTTGATAGGATTGCACGCATATTTTTAGCTTTTGACTCTGTTCTTGTACCGATTGATTGAAAACCCAAGAAATAAATAACATCCGACCGTCTTCGACCAAATAAAGAGATCAATGCCGGTTTTGACACATGATCTGTCTTCTTTTTTTGAAAAAGTTGTCATTTTAACTCGCCACCATCTAATTTGGCTATTCCCATATAACCAATTCAATTATTATTATCATGTGTAATTCACTTTTGAATGATTCGCCGTTTGCTGTTCATGTAAAATAGAGTACCAGCGTTTCAGCGATTTATTTCGGAAAGAAAATATTATACAATTTGATTAGCCATTGTCTTCAAAAAAATGCTGGCGATTCATTCCATTTGCGCCTGGAGTCTGAAGATTTTATTTTCACATTGCATTTAATAAAATTAAATTTAATTCAATTCCATTTTAATTAAATTATTCAACGATAGAAAACAAATGAGCGCGCACTATTATAATTAGTTCCCAACTGAAACTAAAGAAAAGGGCCATGTTCAAAATAAATGAAATTGATCGATGTCTGTCTCTATTCTACTCATTCAAAACCAAATGAATTCAACTCCCTCATTGGTCCAATTTTGCAGGTCGTTCTTTCGTTCCGCTGTGTGCCAAATTGAAACTGATACACTTCAAAAATGATCTGAATGAATTTATTGCGATTGTCAAGTACAAAGTGGCACCACGTTGAATGTTGAATATAAATAATTTCCATTGTTTTCTATGGTTCTGCCATTTTTGACAGTGGTTTTCCGTCTCACACGTGCTTCAAACAATAAGATATATGTTTAATGTTTATTCGATTTGACATAAAAGATAACATTTTCGAGATTTCTCTAGCTGAATTTGAGTCACTATTCAATTCGATTTATTAACTGCTGTTATTATTATAGAAAATGGTAATGAAAATCTAAACAAAACTGCTTTTCCATATGGAATACGGATAATGGGTTTCGTTTTGCAAAAGGAAGAAAACTGAATGCCCAGGGTACATGAGGGCAGAGAAAAGAGTCAACAGAACAGCAAAAAGAATGGTTTTTTGTTGTCATTTGTTTTTGTTTTTGTTTTTTTTTTTTTCAATTAAAATGAATTTTTGCATGTGAATAATAGCCCTCATTTCATTCACAGTTCAAAGGCACACACGAACACAGCTTTCATCACAAAAATATTTGAAATACGTTGCAACTACACACAGCTGCGGCTGAGTTAAGCAATTGGCAACATTTGCTCAAAATCATCCAATTCAAACCACTATTCACCGTCTGTGGCCGAATACCGAATACCGAATACCAAATACTGAATACATTGAGAATAGTTTATGTGTTCTGGATGCGTTCGTATGGATTGTGGATGTATTATTAAATTTATAACAACATAATGGTAATAACAAATGCTCACCAAATCGCTCGCGCATTGTACCCATTCATTTGCATTTTACCATTGAAAAAAGGATTTCAAGATTTAAAAAATGCTTACGAATTGGATCATTCAAGAACTTCACAAAAATAACAAATCCAAGCTTTCAATTTCGAATGAGACTGAAAATGCACTATACTATAAGAAAATGAACAGACCCAAACACAAACATCGAGAACACATCAAACCAAACAGTTCAAAATTAAAAAAAAAAAAAACGAAAAGAAATTGAAATGAATTCAAATGCCAGTCAACGACAATGGAATCGCTTTGAATTGTTTTCGCCATCTATTGTGTTTGGACTATTGATGTGGGCGTATGAAAAATAGTGGCGGCTGTTGAAGAATTCAAATGATGAAACGATCGGTTTTTTGTTTTGTTTTGACGGAGGATTCGTGTGTTGGTGCCAGTGAGCAGTGAGCGTGCATTGAATTTATTGAATTTATAAACACATAAAGTCTTATTTTTCTGTTGCCAAAAAGCAAATATTTCGATGAAAACCACGAAAAAATAGAAACCCGAAGTTGGAGGGAATTGAACCACCTGAAGGGTGAACTTACTTCAATTATTTTATTTGTCGAAAACTAAATTGCTCTTAAAATTGTTGTTTGGCTTTTGTGCAGCGTTGTCAATTTGTGATTTGTTTGTCGAAAGACAAATGAAAAAAAAAATGTCTCTTTTCATTGTTGTTTGATTTGAACATGAAACCGAAAACCATTCACTTCGAATTTTACACAATAATAAGTTTTGAACGTTCAGTCGCGGCTCTCGGCTTTTCATTGTTTATTATTCTTATTATTATTGAAAATGAATCTTATTCATTCAATGCATTCATTTGCATACGCCTATTTATTTGCAAAATATGACTCTTACATGATCCCCTTTAGTTTATTCTGCCAATGTATAATATCCGCAAGCACGCTCCCTTAGCCATTGGCAAGCCGAACGAACAAAAAACAAAATCTGTTAAGGAAATGATTGCAAAAAATTTCACTTTCAAGAAGGAATTGTGATGGCAATAATGCCAAACAACCGCATAATAATTGTATTGTGGCGCAACGAGACAAAGGATTCGTTTGTTGATCTGTCAGCTACTCTTTTGCTTCGTCTTCAACCTATTCAATTACTCGTACACGTGCTATTACACCCTATTACAATATATTCTCGATGTATTTTGTTTTTCTTGTGCCAATGCCATTTTCATTGCTTTGTTTTGATGGTGGTCACAAAAGCATTGTTTATTTATTTTTTTCTCGTTATAGTCATCACAAATTACTCCCTCGCATCAACATACAACCGGATTCCGGTATGAAATGTGATGCTAAGCCTTGACCGAATTGTCATCATTTTGATGGATTATGGCTGTTGAATCGAGCCGATTTATATTCGCACACATTTGATTCATAAACTTCGAAGTGATATTTTATATAACAAGTTTTCAATTCCCATAAAAGTGAAATCGAAAACTTCCAGCTTTAAATCTATCATCAAATCAAATCAATGGTAAAAAATGTCCTGAATACGAAAAAATCGCTGAGAAACAAGATGAAAAAGAATTTCAATGTTCAATTTCAGGATTTGGTTCGAAAATATATGTACTTAATCTACGCGCTTAATTATTTTGATCTGATCCCAATATTTTTTTCTCATTGGGTTCCATGAACATTTCAATCAGGGAAAAAAATGCAAATGGTAATAATAACAGAGATTCAAGGAGCTAAGCGCTCGGTACTGAAATTTTCTTTTTGTTATTTACACCATCTTGGCCAATTTGGAGCGTCTGATGTATTCTTTCGAATAAATATTTTCTTTCCGAACTTGACTGAATAAGTTTTTCCGTTTATTTCCTTGATTGGATCTTTCCTATTTTTCGTCTTCTTTTCTTTGATAATCCCTTTCTATCGCAAATTCATTTTTCCCCGTTTCATTGTGATTTCATCATTAAAAAAAAAATACCATCGACAGCGATTAAAGTGACATGAAAAGCATAGACCTTCACTGCGTCAGCATTATTCGAATTTCGAATATGTTTCCCATCGTTCGATAAAGATCAATGAAAAAATTCGTAGATAAATTGGTGATTTTCGCTCTTTAAATGAAATAAATATATACATTTAAGTATAAAAGTATTTTCAGAGACATTTTCATCGATAACAATCGATGTGATAAATTCAATTTAACTTTCGAACTGTGTAATCGATCTTCATTCGAGGCAAACACAAAACATTCAATGTATTTCAATCGGAGTTGAATCGAATGAGAAATATGTAACAAAAAAAAAAAAAAGAAAAAAAATCGAAAATGAAATTATTTCTCGCCACATTTTGCCATTGGTAGAAACACAAAATTTGTGCTACGAAGCGTTTCATATCAATTTAATCATCATCCGATGATAATTCGTTTCCATTGATAAAACACACATCACAAATGAAATTCAATGTTTTTCAGCTCCCAATGACATAGCCAATTATCTAAATGATACAAAATTACAATAAAATAATCATTTTTCCATTGGATATTTCTGCATGCGTTACTTTGGTGAAACGTTAACAATTTTCCTGTTGTCTCATTTTCATTCATACGAAACGAAATTGCATGTATGTGGCCTAACAATAGAGGCTTTAATATCTCTCATGCTCGATAATTTGTTAATGGTCAAGTCAAAAAAATATTCCAAATGTCCGAAAGTAATGCCAATTGTTTTGAGCTCTGCGGCCCGAGAAAAAACAGATCAAGACAAAATTACTGCCGGATCTGATGGAACAACGGAAAAATGGAAAATCATCAGAATGATATCGACAAAAAAAAAAAAAAAACCAAAAACAAGCATTTTGTGAGGGAGAAACTGTCCAACCCAGCTATGCACGAACATTTAATATCTCCCCTCTTCCGTATGATTGTCTACTAATTCGATGAATGCATATAATTGCAACAATTATTTAAACACAAATAGCACCGAGTGAGTGAGTGTGTGTGTGTGTGTGAGAGTGAAAATATTATTTTATTCGTTTTCATCGAGAAACCAAAATAAACGGAACGCAAGCTGGATTATTATTAAATTAATTATCAAATTATATGGTAATTTTGTATTGTTTAGCTTTCGTCATTATTCTATTATATAATAAGGGGTTTCTTTTGCTTTCGGTTAGTTTGCGGTCAATCATTTTTATTTGATTACATATAATTTTGTAAATTTCATTTTTCAGCGCCATGATTCACCATTATTTTGTTTATTTCATGGCAATATTCGATTTGACCCATCAGACTAGTTGACAGCACACACAATCAAGAATAAAAAAAAAATAAAAAAAAATGAAAATAGAAAGAAACAGAAAGAGATAAAAAAGTCAAATTTAAAACAAGACGACGACAACAAAAGTGAATCGATTAAATTGGAAAAGTGAACAATTTTAAGTGGTTCGAATTACTATCGTGCATCGTTTACACTGTACACAAGTATACAGTTAATATTGTTTATGGTTTCATGCTTAAATATGTTCAAATAAACAAAATTTAATAGGTTATTCTGTGGTTATGCGGTTTTTAATTTGATTTTTGAACATTTGTCTAGGTTTCAAATGACATTCGAAAAATTCCCAAAAAATAAACAAAATATGTTAAATTTCAATTTTTGATATTTGCTGTTAGATAATAATACAATAAATGAATATATATGTACATTATATTCAATGGGCTTCATTTGGCCCCATTACTCCGCGTACCAAAACAATAAGCTTTTAACTCAAAATGGACCAAACAAAAAATTGCATTTTTCAATTTGAATACATTTGATATTGCACATTGCACCTGCCATTGCGTTTTCCGTTACGGAGGGAAAAAACCTCATTGTGTTAACAACAACTAAAAATCCATTAGCCAACGATGGCCTTTGCATTTTCAATAACAAAGTTAGAACTTCGCCAGAGAAACGAGTTTGAATTTTTAAAATCATTTTCAGTGCACATCATGATATTTCAATGGCAATGATGGCTCAAAAATTGAAAATATACATTTATTCTTTACATTTGAATCAAAAATTTTGCGATATTCTCTCTCTCTCCCTCTCTATTCGTCCTCATATTTATATTAAGATTTGGATATAATTGAGTGCGAATCAATATGAACCAATATATTGCCGATGCTCCGCTAATGTCAAAACGTTTTAAATTCGTTTTCAGCAACCAGCAACAACTATGGGCAACGGCAACAAACAATATTAATAAATGAAATGGAGATGAGCATTGTGTGTTGTGCAGTCATAATAATAAAAGTAAAAAATGTGAATTTTCACAAACGCAAAAAGTGAACCAAACATCAAACATAGCAAAAAAAAAAACGAAAGAAAAAAATAGGATATGTGCATCGCACAAAATGAATACGAATATAAATAAAATGAATTGAATTCATTTTTAATTTTAATGAAAAATTACGACGATATCCAATTGACTGTTAATGGATTTTCGCAATTTCGCATAACATATTCACAACTGAATGAACGAACATTGGCCATTGGCCACCAAAGGACGAATGCATTTATTCTGTACAGAGTCCAGAGCCCCGAGCAGTAAAGGGGAAAATTGTTTAAATTCATCCATATCGCAATCAAACAGACGCATTAGACAGACATGAGACAATCATTGGTCGTTTGTCGTTCGAAATTCGGAAAATGATTCGAAAATGGATCGAGAGAAAAAAGAGCATTCCATGCGAATGCATCTGTTGTTTGGCAAGAAAACAATGAAAATGCTGTTTGTTTGTTATGTTTGTTTTTGTGTGTTTTGCGATTTGGAAATAAAATGAATTTTTAATTCGAATGCATTCGCCGGCAGGGGTGTAGTGCTGTTGATTGAACGGGTGTCGTACGATGCATCATATTGCAATATTCATTGTGTTCAATTTGTGCAATGTATCTTCCAACTTCCAATGGTATTGTGTGGGTGTCGATGCATTTTACCATTTGAGTTTTCATTTGTCATTTCAACATAAGTTAAATATGAATGCGGTGCCGAATGAAGCACAACTGATGTTTTTGTTTTTTGTTTTTTGTTTTTGTGGAGCTACAGCACTCGAGTGCGACACATCATCTATGGCAGTGCCATCAGAAAAAAAGAAATTATATCTATGTGGTATATTTGCAATTATTTCTATGTGCTGTATTCGAAGAATTTATTATTTATTTTTTGTTGGGTCAGTACGGCTCTGCATTCTGCATTCTGCACATGCAATTGCAATATGAAAAATAGTTTGCATTTTTTTTTTTCGGCCATCAGATGTACTTTGAAAGGTCACAATTATATGCGAATATCTTGTATAAACTATAATTGAATTGAATTTATTAATTATTATTTGTTGTCCACGTTGAGTCCCTCTCGTCAAGGGAAACTCACAATTGAAAATTTATCAATTTATAAAACGTTTAAAACAAACAGAAAAATTGCATTTAAATTCATGCATGCGCCATATGATATACGTTGATGGATTCGATTGTTAACTGTCACTCTTGATGTTTTTTTCTCCGGTTTTTATTTAGTTGATTTTTTTGTTTTTATTTGCATACATTGTAACGCCCATCGATACGAAAAATGGAATAATTTTTTTCATGCTATCGTTTCAGTGCCATCTCTGTAACTCACCGTCAGACGCTATACCTTATACCGGTGTGTTCGAATGCTGAAGTCAAACAAATGCATCCAATCCTCTCATTCGAATCAACACATTGAAAAATACCGTTGAATAAATACGATGATGCAACGAAAAAACGAGACTTTCAAGGATATGTGTATCGCTTCATGCATTACAAGTGTATCTAAGTCATCGAAACCTGCGTGATTTGTTTGCATTTTGGAAAGAGATGATCGTCTATTCGAAAGTGGAAATGAATTCGATGCCGAGAATTATTGTTTTTGTATTTGTTTTGTTCGCATTGCCTAATTCTAGATATTTGTCTATCGTTTAATCTTCGTGACATCATTGACCGAAATCATTTCGAACATCGTGAAATCAGATCGGCGAAAGATTTTCAAGTGACGAATCGAAATAGAAAAAAAGCGGTTGGTGCTGAGTTCGAGTTCTCAAACCATTTGGTATTCAATAATTTGCATTTATTTAGTAAATTTCGTTTGTGTTCTTGGATCATTTAATGGCCGTTGGTTGTGGCCGAAACAACAATTTGGTAATAAATCTTTTGAATTATTTGTCCCATTTACAATCGAATCCAATCAATAAGGTAACGTTGTTTGATTCACAAACAATGATTTCATTTCATTCGTAAACAAAATTAAGTTGAGATTCATGTCCTCTTTCTCTTTTGTTTTACAGTTTTTATAAAACAAATGCATGCATCTACTGCCTAACGGAACTGTTTAAGTGGCTTCGAACAATGTTCACCAAAATCATATTTGCGAGCTAGATTGAAGAGGTGACGCTGCTGCAAATTATTCGGAAAAAATAACAATCAATCAGTTTCTATTCAGTTACATAGGTTTTGTAACGCCCAACGTAAATCATTCATGAAATGTTCCTCCTTCGTTCGAATAAATGAAAAACCAAATATTTAATCCAAACTATAAAAGATCTTGGCGAAATATCCTTTATATTGATATGGTATAACCGGGACCGCATCCGATTTATTATTTTAATAATTTGCAATGCCATTGTTTTTGATAAAATTGTTAAAAGGTCTTGAATTTGGATCATAATGAAAATCGATCACATGATTGAAATTAAATGACTGGAAAAATGTCGAAGAAAATGGGAATACGAAGCACATAAAATGAATAAATGCACCAAGACATTATACACTTGATGGCAAATCATCATCATTTTACCGAACACACGCTAAACAGTCATCGATTCACTATTCTTTGATGTAGCGCTAAAGAGAAAAAATAAAAAAAAAATGACAAAAACGAGGAGAAAATGATGAAAGGCATATTTCATAATTGGATAATGAAATGTCTTTTCTGCCATTTTTCCCGTTGTTATTGTTGTTGTTGTTGTTTTTTTGCTTTTTTCTTTTCCGTTTTTGCTGGTTTGCTTCTTGTCTTGAATATTGGCCGAGTTATGGTTATTGTTGAAGTCTTAGCAATTGTGTTGTTGTATGTATCGTTGCTCTCTCTTCTTCCGATATGATTGTGTTGCGAATGGATATCTAAGCGGTATTTGCCCTGGCATATTCAGTATTACTCACTTCTATAATTTGTTTTTGTGTTTCTGGTTGCCTGTGCTACTGTGGCCGTACTCTTTTTCCATAAAGGATTTCCCACACGACAAAATTAAAATGGTAATTGCCCGCTGTCAACAGAATATTTCATGCCTATTAACTTCTAATTTTCTTCCTTTTTCATTCATTTTATATTTTTTTCTTCTTCATTTTCGTTTTGCTTTTTGCGCAATGATAATAATGGATGTCCTATAACTATAATGTGGACGCTAGCTTATCTTGTCATTTCACATATATTATATTTCATAATTTCGTTTGAGTTACGGTAATGTTTATCATTTGATGGTTTATTTTTCCTTTCTTTTCTTCTTCTTTCTTTCTTTCGTTTTCTTCTTTGTTTTCTACAATTTTTATATTTCCCTCATTCAAACGGTTCAATTAAAAATAGGACATAAATTATATATTGTCAATTGCCAATGCAGTCGAATCGAAACCAATCGAATGCCGCTCACTATATAAGTATACAATATATATATATATATATACATGGAGAAGAATAATATTCTCTTCGACCAATTAATGAGTAAAATTGGTTTTTAATTGTATTTCTTCTATTTAAGCGATTCATATTTGCCATTTCGATCAATTATATCGATATTGGCTGCGTTCGACGTTTATTTGCACCGATGTCCATCTGCTATAATTCACACGTTAAATGTGTGTATTGTGTATGTAAGCGAGTCTTAGTCTATTGGTGAACAAAGAGCGACCGTATTCCAATTTGCAAAATTTTGTGAAAGGAAATGAAAATAGTTTTTTTTGTTTTTGCTAACATCGAGGAATGTGAACTGTTGGATCATGGATCATGTGTGATGATGGAGTGGTCTGCAAACCATATCCTATGAATGAACCATAAACTCTGTTAGGAAAATGTATGGTTTCAGTGAAAACATTCGAATCCATTTCAAAACAATGAATAAGAAAACAAAAAAGAAATTTAATGGAAACGAAACAAGAGAAGGAGAAAAATAAAGAATTGGAAACATACTCAAGCTACCGGATTAGAATGATGGGACCAAATTTTGATGTATGTTCGTATTTTGCACCATTTCCCAAATAAGTTTCCACAGATTAAACATGAAAAGTTTCCTCTTTTCTCGCGTGTCCCATTGTATGTTCACGCTGGATAACTAACAAATCCTTAAGATTACATATTTCTTATTTAATGCCCGTGTTGAGTGTTGACAAAGCACGAAAAAAAGCATGAACATTTGCGTTTTCGATATGGGCAAATTCCACATTGAATCGGATATTAGAAGATATATACAGTTCCATTTCATTTTTTATTATTGTTTATTCGATTATAATTATAGTGTTGCCATTTAAAATAAAGCTGCATTTTATAATTGTGACATTGGCATTCAGTTTCAATGTTTGGATTTGTTTTCATTTGAATTATTTCAAATTTCGATCGAATCGAAGCAGATTTGATCTTGAAGTGGATGGGATATTGGGAAACCTTTACCAGAAATGAATAATAAATCTTCAAAGGTTGGTAAACAATATTTTCCTTTGCGAGCAGCGAGCAGCGAGCAGCATGGCCTCGTGTGGGAATAAGGTTCAGGATTGGTTCGAGAATTAAGAAAACTTTGTGTTGTTATGCCATTTGCCAAACACTAAATTAAAGGGAAAATACATTTGAATTGCTTTATTTCGTTGTACCCGGTATTCATTATTATTATTCAATGTGTTTGAATACAAAAAATAGCAATAAATAACATGCTAACATACATTCAAGGCCTCGTATAAGCGTCAGCCATGGGTATTGGTTACATCATTTTCTGTTTCAAAGCATTTGAATTCCATTTTCTGTAGTCTTAATTCGGCCCAAGCATCGACTGCACATGGAATATTATTTTCTTCACGTAAAAGGAAATACAATACACACAACAGCAAAAAAAAAACGAAACGAAACGAAAATGAAAGAATATTATTATAATAAGCATCTTTTCAAATACGTAATCTCCACCCAAGTTCTATGAGAATCTTATCATGAGACCAAAGAGAAAGGTTGCGCGTGCGACAGCCAAAAAGGGAAAGTATAAAATGTTTGCAAATAGAAGAATATAAATATTGCCGGTCAAAAGGAACAACCAACACACCACCCGACGAATGGCAACGAGAACAAGAGAATTGAAGCCAAAAGAAATAAGAAAAAGAAACATCACACAAGAAACCGTTTTGCGGAATACGAAAAATAAATAAATAGAAAATAAGAAAATACCGTTTTGCGATATGTGTTGAATAATTTTTCGTTGGTACTCGGCTCTGTTACCAGTTACCATAGTGTGTGGTTGGATACTGGATGCGGATGGAAGACGAACTGGTTCGTTTGCTCATTCATTCGGTCATAAATAAATGCTTAGGTGAAAGGCATGGAAATTGGAATTTTTTTTAGTCCAGATACCGTCATTGCATACGGAATCAAATGAGAAA
The DNA here is from genome assembly GCA_000149185.1 of Mayetiola destructor. Lineage (NCBI taxonomy): Eukaryota > Metazoa > Arthropoda > Insecta > Diptera > Cecidomyiidae > Mayetiola > Mayetiola destructor. The sequence continues at coordinate 433,328 of GL501520.1, forward strand.
ATATCCAAACAACAGAATCAACCGAAAATCGAAAGAAAAAGGGAAAAAATAAGAGAAAAAGGAAAACGAAAAAGAAAATGAATTGAATCGAAAAAATTAGGGATAAGCAAGCCCAGACCAAGTTGAACAATTTTCGAATCGTTTTTCGTGAATGAGACATGACGCTCCACTTCCTTCAATTTCGTTCATTTTTCCACATGGGCTACGATTCGTAAATATTCCATCTTGTTACCGACACATCGGATAAACGAAATACAAAAATATCCAAACAGAAAGCGCATAACGCACATAGAACACACAAAGACTTAAACGAAAAATAATATTGTATAAAAAAAAAGAAGAAGAAAATGGGAAAAAAGGTGAATTCGGACTTTGAAGAAAACGAATATCGAATGAAAATTCCTTTTCCAGCGGATTGGTTGGTTGCTTCCATTCATTTTGATTCGTTATTTTTTGTTTGTCTTTTTTCCGCTCTCATTCATTTTTAGTCGATCGAAAAATTTCAGTTTGCAGTGGGAACCATCATTTCGAATGGTGTTTGTTTGGTGTATGCATTATACGCATTGTCTACACAAAAGATGTGCGCGCTCGAAAATTTCAATGAATCCAATTCGATTTACTCTCGAATCCATTGGCCAATGTCATGACATTTGGCATTCTTTTTTCGTTACCTTCTTCTTTTTGGAATAGTTGAATTCATTCGTCCAAAAAATTAAAATGGAGAAAAAGAGAAAAAAGACGATTGAAATTGGACTCATTGATTTTATTAAGAAACGAAATAGAATTGCCCGTATTTTCTCTCTCTTTGCTATTATCACGACCGTTTAACGAAACGTAAAAGGAAAATCTATTTGAAATTGCGATGGTTGGGAAATTGAATCGACATTGAATTAAAAATTCATATGCAATCGCATAAACCGAAAACAAAAAAAAAGCAAACTGAAGTAATTTTTAGATTATTTTCACATCGAAAAAAGTTGCGTCGGCGATTAATGATCGAGTTTCATTGTTTTTCATTCATTTTTATTATCCGGTCACATTCGAGCCAAAGACAAAGCCAAACTCATCATCGATCAAATGAGATATATTTTGATTTAATTCATTAGTGTAGTCGATGGTCGATTTGTTCATGCAATGACTTATTTGCTCCATTTTCTGTTTCTCAGCATAAGCTTCAATGGAACGCAGAATATAAGGAAATGGTAGCATGACATTTTGTTATATTATTATCGAAGGAATAAATTGTTGGAAGGCGATGATTGTCTTAGGCGTAGAAAATCAATTTCGGATGGGCATCCGTTCAGTAAGGTCGAAACTAGCGAGAAAAACCTTTGAGCAAAAACAAGAAGAAAAACAAGAAGAAGAGAATTTGAAATATAAACGAGAATCAAATGGAAATTTATGGCTTTATAAATGCGCCAAAGAAATATTGATTCCGTTGTTGATCAAGTAATAAATAATCGAACGCGTTTTGTGTGTGCACATTTTTTCATTTTTTTTCTTCTTTTTTTTCATTTTTTTCATATTTTTTTTCATTTCTTTGGATGTCGTTTTTTCTTTGTTTTCAAGTCAAATGTGTGCTGTGGCATTTTATAAGGAGTTATTGCCATATCAATACAAGCGAATGCCATAAGAAGTCATCTTCGAGATGAACGCATGGTTTCGACTTTTGTTTACCAATGCCATTTTTCCAATTTTCAATTTATTCAGCAAACGTATACGCACCGCCAAGATGAATGGATTAGCGCTTAAATCCAAACATTGCCATCAACAACTAACTACAATATCATTTGTTTGATATAGTTTTCATTTTATCTTCACCGAATTTCCGATGTTCAACAATAAATAATTCATTTCGTTTGCAACTGGCAGCCGTATCAATTTCTCTTCATATTGATTAGATCGTGAATTCACTTGTGACTTCTATCTTATACTTCACTCAAACGTTTTATTTTTTTCTTCAAAAATAAAAAATAAAAAAAAATAATAAAGAAAATATGGAATTATGCAATGGACAAGGTGGACATATGCAATGGTTCCTTTCAACTATCAAGTTTTATGGATGTTTTAATGGAAATCCAAATGAAAAAATAAATAATAAATATTTGAATTCAGAATATAATGCGATGATAATTGTGCCCGGAACCAGATGTGATGGCAAATTTAAACGAAAATAAATAATAATAAATTGTTTAAGGAAAAAAGTCGCAGTTGCAGTCAAAGTTAAGCCAGAGCCAATCAAAAAT
>GL501520.1:445792-470618 GCA_000149185.1 Mayetiola destructor
GGTTACGTCTCTCTCTCTCTCTCTCTCTCTCTCTCTCTCTCTCTCCATATAATATAATATATATACATATATAAAAAATGCCTACGGTCATGAATCCATAACATTTACACAGGACACACCAAATGATATACGACAATGACACAGAGAATGCAAAATAAGTTTACACAAATTTGTTGGGAAAACTTTTCGTATGCACAATGTACATACTGTATTGTATACATATATACATTGTACACGATCCCACCAATTGCTGAGATATGTGAGTTTGTCGCAATCGACAATTTCATAAAATACATGAATTCATCAACTCTCCGACCATATCAGACGGTACATATTTTTGCAAAAAAAAAAAAAAACAAAACAAAATTTTAACTAAACGAAAAAGAATAAACAATATAGAATTATTCTGAAACTAATGCGCATCCAATCACCATCACACCATCGACACATAAAACAAACATTGATGCTCCGGCTATGGCATTATCAATATTAAACTTTTTGATATCACAACGTGCATGAACAATGGACATGTATCGGGCTCATTATATGTTGTTGTTCTAATTGTTATTGTTATTTGGGATTGTTTTGCCTGAAGACAATGCAATTATTAAAACTAATTTATCACCGAGATGAAATTCAAAACGGAAATTTCAAATCAAATCGTTTCAATTTTGAAGAATTTAATTGTGGTGTGCTTTGCTGTTTTTTTTTCGAAATAGCTGCGATAATCAGTTTTTCAATGTTGTGGGTTGCAACGGTTAGAGTTCAGTGTGTCAGCATTTTTTTCTTTCATCATTTTGGGAAAATATTTTTGAATATTTTCGAAAATTTTTGAATGTCGTATCGTGTGCTTTTCATTTATTTTTCATTTATTTTTCTCTTTGGCGGTATGAGAAGTTCAGCCGCATTGTCATAAATGTCATCAACGTCAACTTCATGTGTGCGACGTTTGAATTTTTATCTTTATTTTGTTCATCAGGGTGCTTTTTTTTGTGGCGTGGACTCAAATATCAAGCACACATTTGAAAGCTATTTGGGCGTTCATTTGTCGGAGTCCAACAACCAGCGAATATTTTGGATTGATTCAGCCCGAAAATGAATCTCTTAATTGAGACGGTCAATTTAAAATGTGTGATTCCATGTGATATTTGATAAATTTGACAATTTTATATGTGACTCTTCATCAAACGATTTTTTGAATTGTGGATTTTTTGCCATTGTCACTGATATGATGTGAACAGTGAACAGACATTCCCATACCGCGGAAACTTTAACATTTTGGAAATGAATTTGCAATATTTATACACCAATCTGTGAATCGGTTGTGTCAAGTATACAGAGTTAGCCCTTTTTTTTCTTTTCTCGGAATTGATTTTATCTTTTTGTATCGAATCTATTTTGGAAAAAAAGTTCAAACTCATAAATGTGATAATTTATCGGTAAAAATTTAAAATATCCATGATATTTATTTATTTAAATGAGATTTATCTACATATTATATATGAGCAAATTTATCTATCGTTATTTTCCAGGCAGAGCCAAATTCTGAAATGAGCCAAAAGATGGAAATGCGATATTATTAGCGTTATTAACAACATTTTCATCGTGATCGGATCCATAATAGAGTTGAATTGGGTGAATTATTTAACAGAAATATGTTTGGTTGTTAATGAAGCAATGCATGTATATATTGAATGTCAAAATATCGCGTCATTTCAGAATTCATTTTCATTTTTATTTCGTGTTATTTTTTTTTTTTGTCATTAAACCGGCATTCATTCGGCTGTTCTCCAATTTGATTATTATGTTGATTTTCAAAAAGCGAACGAAATCATACGCTCATTCTCATTATTAGTATCTCTCATTTTTGGTGCGTGTCTGCCTTATTTGGTGATTGTTGTATGCGACTTTTGGTTTTTTGCATCATCATCAAACACATTTTCATGTGGCATTTTATGCGCAATCATCATAAATTCTCACATTCAGCCCGAATATAATTCCGTATTCATTGAATATTTGTATTTATAGTGTGTCTGTGTCTGTGTTTGTGTGAGTTGATGCTAGCAGATAATGAACAGTTGCATTTATTTTGTGTCAATTAAAATGACATTTCCCGAGTGTAAAACGAAATCGAATCGGCAATTACTGTTTTATTGAAATGGCATCCTTCTTTTTTGCACTTGTGTGAACAAATTCCACTAAATATTATTCATTTGCCTGGAAATGTTGGTGAATGTGCTTACATCATGATTTCGTGTCATATCAGTCACATCTCTTTATGTTGCAACAAATAATCATAATAATAATAATAATAATATTAATCGATACTGTGTTTTAGGAAAAAGAAATTGCTGGTCATGCAAAGGGTGAATCAATACAATTCGTCAATGCATTAGACATTGGACCATTCACTGATTCGGCTATCGTAACGATAAGAAATTCGAATAAACAGACAAACATTGTGAAATGAAAGCAACTCCCTCTGTTCGTGTCTGTGCTCAATGCTCAACAGATCCACAAGTTGTCTCATAAATTTGTATTCAAGTGAACACAAATTCTAATTACTTTCAAATTTGGCCAAATAATCATAGTTTGTCAAGAAAATTTGCTGTGCCTGAAAGGCCATAGATCCATAGACAACCCATAGCATTTGGCAATGGGTGAATTGTTGTAGCATCCAAAATAAAATTATAGAGCAAAAGACTGGGATGTCAATCTCATTCGAAATTAATCGACACAATGTTAACTGTTAACCTTTAATTGTAAAAGAGGCGGAATTATAGATTATTATTATTATTATTATTGTTGCACATAATCATCTGAAAAACAGTCAGCCAAATTCATGTTTAGTTTGGAATAGCCATGTACCATATAATGTATTTTCGTATGGTTTATGAGTCAAATAATGAAAATACTTTTCAATTGAGTCAATTACCTGAGTCGTGTTTTCAGTATTCAGTATTCAGTATTCAGTAATTCACAGGGATCGAATGTCATGAAACGATAAAATATGGCAAACAACATTTTGCCCAATTGCCTAACTACATGTCGCAGCGTGTTTTGTTTCACATTTCGGACATTTATCTGTGGCTGAAATTGCATATTGAAATCAAATGCATATACATTTGTATACATATACACATATAAATGGGCGACTGTCGACATGGCCGACATACAACGCACACGTGTGTTTTTTTTTTACTTGCTCGCTTCCTTTTTTTTTTTTGAATTCATTTTCAATGTTACGTTGTACTCCACGTCGTCAATCTAGGAACGCCCAAACACGAACGCCACATAGTTGTCATCATCATTATCCTTCGTTTGGATGAATTTCAGGCGAATGCATTCGGCGAGCAAGAGGTGCTGACGAGAAGGCATACTGTTTGTTCTGTATTTTGAATTATCTACTAACGGCGTCTAATGTGATAAATTAATGTGCTAAGGCCCAAATGACACTAAATTTGTTCGTTTTATCGTTCACATAAAGATTTCGTTCAAAAATATTTTATTCAACTGCATTGATGAAAATTTGGTTTTGTATTGAATGAACCAAACTACAATTAAAATATGCTTTTAAATACGAGAACAGTGGAAAAGGTTGGTTGCACTTGTAGCTATTAGCGAATAGAAGAACTATTAGGTTCAATGCTAATCAATGATATATTTCCATAAATTATCGACTCGAATCGAATTTAGATTGCGAGACACAGCGTGAACTTTATTAGTCATTTTACAGCTTAACACATTTGACATACCGCCTGCAAATTTGCTACATTTTTATCCGATTATAATCGACACTGTTAGAATCGGTAATGGAACGGCCCATTTTAAAAGTCAGTGAAATGCATCGAATCAATGTAATCATCATTTAATTATTTAATATGAAAACGAAGTGAATTTTATTTAAATTTAAAATAGAAAAAAAGAAATAAATAAAACAAATTCAACGGAACACATCGAGAAAATAGAGTAACCGTAACCGTATTTTATAAATCACCGTATTCATATATATTATATTGTTATTGTCCTATTGAGAGGTGTCTCAATGGCATCGAATATACGATAACAAAACAAATCTCAGCCGTAATTTTCACTCGGCATTCGCGGACTTTTCCTTGTCCAACCTTTGCTTCATGTTTTGATTGTGTTATTTATTCATTTGTTTATTTTCTTTTTTTTGTTTTCCACTTCATGCATTATCGCATTTCGACTCTCTCTCTCTCTCTCCTTCTTTCTCTTTGGTAAAAATCCAATGCTATGGATTCCTTTCGAATGGAAAATCAGGGAAAAAATGTCTTTGCGAAAAAGATTATGAGTCCCAAAGGTGGCATTTCATTTACATTTACATGGTCTCTGAAACGCACTATTGTGGCATCGTTATGAGCATTTGTGTGCCGTTTTTATAACGACACACAAGTCGAAAGTCGTTATAAAACAAACACTTTCAATGGCATTGTTTGCCGATTAAATGTCTGATTTCATTTTTATTCGGTTTTTCATTCTTTTCTTCTTTTTTTGGAATTAGAAACGGTGTATGTGTGTGTGTGTGTGTAGTGTGCGACGCGTAGCCCGATGAATGGCGAAGCAAAAATGCAATTCAAAAACCAAAATGAAATGTAAATAATGTTCAATTTGGAAAAACCGATTATATCTAACTCTTATCGAATTCGGCGGTGAATCGACGACGCATAAAAAGGAAAGAATAAAAAGAATAGAAAAAAGGATGAAAACGATAAAAAAGACATTTTCATTACTATCAATCTGTGTTTGGATATCTAGTGTCGATTCGATTTAATTTTCCCAATAATTTATTAGATTGAACAAATGTTGGCCTTTATTTTTGGATGGGAAAACCATGTTGAAAATGTACTAACCAAATGCAGAATACTGAACAGGTCACAATCCGAAAAGAATAGAGATGAAATGCTGAATGTGTAGTCGAAATGTGGCCGATCTATTGCGTAAATTTCAAATTGAATACAGCTTCAATGCGATGGTTTGGCATTTCAAAATTGAATTGAATCATAACTGATTCTCGTTATGGAATCAAACAAAATGCAAAAAGAGAAATTGAGCGTAAAAACACATAAATAAGAAACGAAATTGGTTTATTTGAATAACATCCCTTCTATTGTTTTACAATCGATAAATGGTAATATCACTCGATGCAAACAGGCAGAGATTTTCAGGAAGGGATGAAGAAAGAGAGCGAGAGAAAACAATGAGAAACAAGTAGAAAAAAAAACATTGAAAATATTTTATAACGAAACATTTTCAATTCAAACCTTTTGCTGGTTACATTACACGTAACATGTCGTTATACGCTTCAGTTTGCATTTTGCATAACAAATTTGTTTTTTGAATTGAATGAAATATTTCTCCATTCGAGCTAATTCTTTGAATATTTCGAATTTTATACGAAATTCAAAATGATATCAATGTAGACATTGCACTCTAAATATATACAAAAATACATCATTCAGTTGTTAACATTAAATTCAATATCGCCTATCGCACTCTGTTTCTTTAATATTAAATCGTTTCAAATTGGATTTTCGTCGAATTTATAATAATAATACATATAAAATCAATAGCCATTTCAATTTCTCAATTTTTCACACTATCAAACTTCACTCTAATCGAAACATCGAAAGACATTTCTCAACGGGATGAAAAGCTTCACATTTGCGATCATAAATCATTGAACATTGAAACGAACTGATTGGTCCATTTGGTTATCCATGATTTCGAATGAAAATAAGAAATAAGATAGGAAAATTCTGATTTGAGTAAAACTATGTTTTAGCTTCAATGCTTTTCTTCAGATGTTCATCGGTATCTCCATGTCGACACCACATTTTCAACTTTCAAAATCAATTCGTTCGTTTTATTTGTGTGTTTGCGATGAAAGATTTCTGCACAATATGCGATTTCATACTCTAATACATCGAACCATAATAAATCCATCTTTTTTTGGCTTCAAATCTCAATGCACATAATAATATTTCTCACGCATTTACGTTTTCAATTTTAATATTTTCCGTTTTTTCCTGATTTTCATCCCAAATTCTTATCGTTTGTCTATCCAGCCAATCTTCCGATACATATGAACAACAAATTAACGGGTATCACATTGAAGGATTTAGGGGTTTTAGCTCGTCTCTGTTGTGTAGATTTTAATGGGTTCATAAGGTATTTGTACGTCTTTTCTGGCGTTGAAGTTCTAGAAATGTTTCGAATTTGATATTATAAATTATAGATATTATTCGAATGTGGTTGTGTTGGTGGTTTGAGTCGTTTCTTCGGTTAAGATGTAACCAAACCGAACAACAAAACCCATTTTCCGATTTCCAATTTCACACAACTGATTAATAGTATAGATCAGCGCCATATAACAATTTGCAACTGTGACAACCGAAATTTAAACTATCAGATGAATGAGAATGTGTACACTGAGCTGTGTAAATGGTGTTTGCATCTCTCATCTGTGGCATGAAGATCTATTCGATTTTCGAATATTTATTTGTAACAACATTGGTAATGCAATGCAGGCGAGAACAAAAAAATTAAAACAAACGGAAATTGGAGAAATTTCGACCAATGATGACAATCGAATAAGTAATAAGCATGTGCTGCATTGTATTGTGTTGTGTTATCATTTTATTATTATTGTTATCATTTGCAACCTTTTTCATTTGACAGTAACATTCGACAAATTCACATACGGCTGCCTGAAAAATCGAGAATTATATTTGGCTTTACATTTATTTGTGTGGAAAATGTTAAACATAAAATGAATTTCACATACGAAACATTCTCTCTGCATTCATTTCACTTGAAAACTATCATTACAAAATGTACGAAAAAGAGATATATTTATCGCGGTGAGATGAGAAGGCCTTTTAGCTCAAAACGAAAATTTATTGCCTACAGACAATGGCCACATATGGAATAAAATACAGAGAACCGAACACAAACAGACTGTCCACATTGAGCATACCAATTTTCATACATAAATATGAATGGTGGGAAATGGAAGTATCCCATTTTTGTCCATTTCGACCATTTTGAGAGATGAGAGACCATCGGTCATTGATTGTTGAATGATGATGCTGATACACGCAAATTTCAAAGGCAAAACATTCAGCGGTGGGACCTCAGAGTGAGATGATCACACTGTGATGGTTTATTTATGTGTGTGTATGTTTCCATTTTCAATCAAACGCTTATTACAATGGCATTCAATGGTGACAGAAATGCATCCGAAAATCATAAAAATTAAACCAAATTGTAAAATGATGGCTATAGATGAGTTCATATAAAATGCATTTACAATCCTTCACAAATGGATTTATAATCTTGAAACTGAGCAAGCTTCTGAACCGAAACATATCATTTTGATGCCACCATGCCAACCATATGCATACAACAGAACGAACGAACGACCAACCAACGGGTGGTCACATGCAACTTCTGATAAGAATTGAAAATGTATTCAGTCACGGTGACGTTATCTCACAGCTTGGGGTAGAATTTTCTATAATTCTACATTCTCAACATTTTACATTTTATATAATACGTAAACATCCATACATCCATACATCCATACATCCATACATAGTGTATATTGCGTTTATTACATACATATATAAAGAGTGCAGAGTGCCAATTGCCGTGAACGCTCAATGTACAGATAGTTTTGTGTGCATTTCGTATGCGAAATAATATATGTATGATGCGGTCGTTTGGTTGATGTTCTTAGAATTTCATCTTCATTTTTCAAATTCAATCCATTTGATTCTTATTCTCATCGAACGGCAAACGGTGAATTATCATCTTTTGAGCGCATCATATTCACTAACATTTTTGTTCAAATTGTTGATTTTCGAAAAATATCCTACGCTCGAAATCAGTTTGCCATAACCGTGTGGGAGAAAAAGACTAAAATGCATGAGCGTAGCTATTGAGCATCTTGTGATCACATGCCTTCGCCATTGACATTTTTCCGCATTTGATTCGGCTTGTGCGAAATTTGGCGTTTTCCTCATTTCAGCATGAAGCTTGTTTGCTTGTGTGTGTTAGGAAATTCAAGATTTTGTCGTAGCTCTTTTCCAGACAATCCAATTTCCTGAACAGTATTTTTTGTTATTTTTCTTTCTTCATTTGTTTCGTCGCTTTTATCATCAATTCAACATGATTTCCATGTATTTGCAATGTAAAACCCAAAAATTAGATTTCATTTTCTTTGCCATATCTTTATGTATTGATGAAAATGTGTGTATTTCACCTCATATCCGGAATGAATGCAATGCTTATGTTCACGGGATGCTCATGTGCATAATTGTGTTCGAGTATAGAATGTTTTATTTCGTTTTGTGCATGAAAATTCAAACGAAAGAAAAATAACCAAAATGAATAACGAAGAAAACTCACACTAAACAGCATATATAATAATGATCATCGTAATAACTACGAAAACTCAAACTGAAGGACTCCAAAAGAATCCCAAACTGGTAGCAACATCATTAAATAAATGAGAATCGAAAGCGTATCGAAGAAGAATGAAAAGAGAGAGAGAGAGAGAGAGAGAGAGATGAGAAGAACAAAAATGAGTAAAAATAATATGAAATTGTTTCAAGAAAATGGGGGTTGTCGTCATATTGCGTCTGCGGCAAACTGTCGTTAATGCAGTTTTACGACAAACTAAAGATTATTCGGATTTGTAGTTTTCTATGACATTTTTCACTCGATGCTCGTTCATGCTTCTGAATGTAACGATATTTTGCGATGTGCTCTCTTTTTTTTTGCATTCGTTTTGCATGGTGCGATTCCGTTCAGCCGATGAGATATGGCTGAAGGTGCCTCATTTCCACAGTAATTTAACGGTTAGGAAATGATATTTTTATCAGTGAAATGTACCGTATGATTCGATGATATTCTTTCGTTTTTACTTTCTGCCAATAAACGTTCCGTTTTGTTCACGTTCGCACATTCGACATTCTCATCATGCGGCTGAACGAGTTCCATATTTTGAATTCGATGTATGAGTTTTGTGCATTTTTTTTTGTTGCCGTTTTCATTGGTGCTATTTAGTATTCAGTTGTATTCGGGCTGCATAAATTTGTTCCTTGTTGTTGATTTGTTTGTGTTTTTGTTTTCAATTTTTCCATTCATATCGAATGAAGTAGGTGGAAACTGGAAACGTCATCGACCACCCATTAAAAATGGTGAATAACATGAAAATGGCAAACAACAGGAACGGAAACATTATCGGCTACAACGACATAGTCAAATCAGGCCCATCGTATACAATGCACAATACACAGTACACATTTCGCTCTCCATTCTCCATTCTTCATTCGTTCGGATATGTTGAAAACACATGAAAAAAATTATAAAGGGTGGCAGGTGCAACACTTTCGATTGGTGGAAAAATTCTTCGCAATCGATTTACTGAAATTTTCAGGCAAGCAGAAAAACAGTTTATCGAATCGAATGCATTCATTGCCGTGCATTGCATTCAGCACGAAAAAGAAGACGTAGAGAATGGCAACAAACAAACAAAAAAAAATATTGTACAAAAATTGAAACATCGTAACATAGAACTTAACAGAAGTTGAACCAAAATAAAAATCATTTATACGATTTATGACAGTGTATTGCGACTGCTGAACATAGTTTTAACCGACAATCATTAAAAATTAACAATAAAGCACCCTGGGGTCATTAATGGACTTTTCGGAACAAATACGCCATTTTCCATAAGTAGAAAACTGTCAAACTATGTAAACAATATATTTCTGAGATCATACAATTGATTTGCAATAGATGGCGCATTTGTTCTGCAAATTTGGAGACTATGACCCCGCACAAGCAACTCATACCATTGTAATTTCTGTTTTTTTTTTTTTTTTGTGCATTGGGTTTTGGAAATATGATTCAAACTGTTGCAAATATTATGATTTTGATTTCATGTGTTGTTTGAGCATTGAACAGACGATAATTTCAAATTTTATTTGTATGTAGCATGTACGGTGTACGGACAACGAAAGTAAGGTTCCATTGAGAACGAAACGATAAAGAGACAGGCAGTGAAACTCCATTTGATAAATTGTTAACTGTAAATTCTTGTCTAATTAATGCCATTCTGAGCTTAACTCATTGAACTTTAGAACCGAATCAACACATGAGACCTGCCAAAGTCCTGTTTTATTTATGCACATGTTGCACGCGCTGTAAATGAACAAATTATTTCGGTTCAGTTCAATTACGAAAAGCGCTTTTAATCGTCGGCTTGCCAACACACAAATGATATCTGCATTCAATTTGACAGATCTAAGCATTGATTGTGCATCATGTCATCAAAAAAAAAAACTGAATAAATTACATTTTCATACTTATTCATCGGTCTATGAACTTTGAATTAGAAAAATGTTACAGACCATAACTTTATCTGTTGCTGATGAATGAAAATGTTGCGAAGCAGGCAACATCGAAAAAGCAAAAAAGCAAAAAGAACCGAACATACAATGATATTAAATGACCCGTAACGATAATAGAAAATGCATTAAAATGTACATGTCATTCACATTGCAACAGTAAACAGTTAACACGAGCTACAGAAACAAAGGGAATGCACAAATAGAGTCATTTTTGAAATATAATTTGCAGACCGAAGAAGGGCAACATCCAAAATGAGTTTTAGCAACAGATCGAAGTTATTGTTAATTTAAATACATTTTCCATGTTCCTTCATTCCCTGGTTTCATTTGGTAAAAGAGCTGAATATGAAAATGTTTTCCGAAGCCGTGCGATGTTGCAGCGAACAATGAACAATTATTTTTTTTTCGTTTCGGTTGTTATTTTTGGTAAATTCCATTTTATCCACACATAGAGTGAAATAATAACAACAACGACAACAACAACGATGAGGACGATGAAGAAAAAATTGGCCAAATACAGGCAATGAGTTGACGATGCGAATGTGTGCGATGCACATGTTGAATGAATATGTTCAATGTTTATAACTTGATTCAGAAACAAAACGCAGAGTGAAAAATTTCTCGAAGTGAAACTGTTTTTTTTTTGCCCTCGCGAATGAAATTGTAAGCAAGAAATAGATAGAGAGAGAGATAGAGTCCGAGTTTGTTTTCATTTTTTTTCGTTGCTCAATTTTTCATTCTAAGCGCACCATCATATTTCCTGAATGTCCGTACATTATCATTTCAGTATTTTTCTTTCGGTTTTCGCAATTTTCGATGTTCTCGATTTTCGTATAACAAAAAGACCTGCTGCCGTTGTATATCTGATCAATGAAACGGCTTTGTCTTAAGCCAACGTCGCACCTGCGACCAAATGAAAACATTTTTACCAAACGATCCAACTAGAAATGCATGTATTCTGATATTAAATGGTGTAATTTGATGGTGTGTGTGTGTATGTTAATACCATCGTCTCATATGGATTGTGAGTTCGATGCACAGTTGTGCGTATGAAAACGATGGAGATTTGAAATAAAATCCAACTTTTCTTTTGTTTAAATGTTTGATGATGGACCAAAATCCCGAAACAGTATTTCGATTGCGTTGAAAATGGGATGCGATTACAGTTTCCATTTTTTTTTTTTATTTTCGTGTTGATTCATTTTTGCATATTTTTTCGGTAATTGGACTGTCGTCTCATCATCTAGCTTTCTATTTTTTTTTTTTTTTTTTAGAAAAACAATTAAATGGACACAGGAGTAAAAAAAACTGAAAATATTTTTAATCTGAACAATGGGCCAGTTACATTGAACGTTGAGTTTTTTTTTCAAATAAAGGAATCGCACTATGTGTATTTAGATCGATAACCTTTTGAATTAAATGCAAGACATTCAATTTCCGTTTGTTGCATAAAATGGAAACAGAAGTAAAGAAGGAATAAAAAGAAAAAGAAAATACCACCACCATTCCAAACCATCAAAAACAAAACAAAAATCATAGATAAAATGTTTAAATTGTAATGAAACTCTAAATGGCTATCTGATTGAAATGCGATGAAAGTGCGATTCTGTATGAAAAAAAAAAACGTGATAAATAAATATCTGCAAATGCATTTATTGAAAATTGTTTATCCATATCCAGTTCAATGTTGAGCAAAGGAAAAAAAGGTAAAACAAAATACAAACGGTTGAAAGGCATTGTTTGCTCGATAGCAAAAAACCGAAGAAATAAAATTGCACATTGTGCACAATCTTTTAAATGAATCGTCTGACTACAAAGGCAAAGTCAATGATTAAGTTGGTAATAGTGGAATCGAAACAGAAATGTTGAAGGAAAATAAAGGAGAAAATCAGCTTAGAGTATATAAATCAAATGGCATGGAATGCCGTGGTGTCGGTATGTTTTTATTTTGGACGTTTTGACCATTTTTCTTTCATTTTTCTTCAACAAAAGCGTTTCGATATTATTCCGTTTGGATTCTTCTCTATCAATTCTATGATCGCCTTTATCGTATTTTTTCGTTTTATTTCTAATTTGAAGCCTCTAGCTTCAAATGCTATTTGAGCATAGTAAAAAATTATTCGCGGTTTTTTATTTTTCTTTAAGCGCTGCACAATTGCACAAGCAATCAAATCGCTAATAATCTTGTTGAAAACGCAAACCAATCGAAACGAATATAATATTTAAAAAACAGAAGAACAATTTTAGTTTTGCTTCTTTCGGTTGGTTTTCTTTTTTTTTTCAGATTTATTGTCCGACAACCGTGGACATGACTTATGTGCATTGTAATATAGATTATTATTACTGTTCTCAATTGCGCCGATGGTTCAATTTTCACAACAATCATGAGCCAATCAATACATCCATATAATGATTATCTGTATCAAATACATGTATATATGTATTTAGCTATTATAAATTGGATTTTCATTGAAAATATTTTCCGGCCTTTCCGATGCTATTCACCATTCGCAGCACAAAATTTAAATTTTCAAGCAATCATAAAATTCATCGATTATTGCAAATTGACAGCATTTAACGAATCATCTCAAATGGTGAATGTCAATGTGCTGAACTTTATGATGTTTTGTTAAAGGGGCGACTATCGACTATCATGGTAAAACGGAAAGACTTTATGATCGAAATTGAAATCGATGTAATATCCAAGATATTCTGCCGAAATGTTCAACACGAATATTGGATTCATCATCAATTCAATGTTACAAATTCACAAGAATTGCTAGCCACAAGTCCATTTCCGATTTTGGATTTATTTCCGGTATGGTTTTTTCCCTCTATCTTCGTTTCTCCGGAAAATTCATAAAAATGTGTTTTTTTTCGTCTTCCTTCTTTTTCTGGTCGACGGCTGGCGAGAGAAAAGTAGGGTAAAAGGATAAAGCAAAAACACATTTCCATAGTTTGTGTATACAAACCGTCTAAATTGGCTCACAAATTTTATACCAATGGCTTTAATATGAATTACAAATGGATCGTAATATCTGTAAGGACTATCGGTCGATCGGTCGGCAATACGAAAAGACAAAGAACCAGAACAACAACGGACTGAAAAAAAAATTATGTGAAAATCTTTTTTTTTTTTCAGTATCGCATTCGGTTGGTTCAATGTGATTGCCCAAACAAAATATGAATTCTCTCGCAAAAGCTAATATCGAACATCAAATCCATATACACATGAGATCTTTCAATGGCTACATGAATACGGTTTTACAAATAATATACGATGGTGGGCTGCTAAGCTGACTGAGTTTTGTGTGTAAGGGCTAGATACATGATGTCTAAAAAGTTGAATA
Organism: Mayetiola destructor; assembly: GCA_000149185.1. Classification (NCBI taxonomy): domain Eukaryota; kingdom Metazoa; phylum Arthropoda; class Insecta; order Diptera; family Cecidomyiidae; genus Mayetiola; species Mayetiola destructor. Next base: position 459,585 of record GL501520.1, read on the forward strand.
TGGATTTCTGTTCATTTTTTTTCTTTTCATTTTCCGTATTTCTACCGAAAAGACTTGCAAACTACGACGGCAAACGCTTTCTGCCATTTGTTAAAAAAAAAAAAATAGCATATCAAAAATGGCACAATGCTACTGGCACAGGACAAAAAAAATAATAATAATATGAAACTAACCGGATATATGCTTATGCTGTACTCATATCCCTTAGATTCTTTATTCTACTTCTTTTTTGGTGTGTGTTTGTGGAAATTTAGGGATAATTTGATTTAATAATATTACAGATGGGATATAAAATGTAATATAGCCGCTCTGCCGCTCTATCACTCTCTCCGTGCATTCTATTTTCGTGTATCGTATGGCGTACATTATATCATTCTACACATTACAATCACAATAAATAATGTATGGGATTTTGGTTTTGGACCATTCGGCAATTCAACCATTTTGTTGTGGTTTTTCACATTCATCTAATTTTCCACGAGGAAATTCATTCGCACGATGGTACAAATGGCACAAATGGTATTTCTGTTCTTATATCCTGGACAATATTTATTCTGGAAAATTCGGATTCCACATTTCATCCACCAATTTGAATTAAATTTCCTTCGGAATGCAAAGATTCGTGTTTTACTTTGCCATTCGATGTCAAAACGAATTCGATCAAATCCATTTGGATCATCATTCGGATGAGTTCCAATTATTTTACTAGAATTTTGCGACACATTCACAAACAGACAAACACAAACTTACACGTTTTGTTCAACCATAGCGTATTCAATTCGGAATAGTGAAACATTAAAAACAGGATATTCAGTCGGTGGCTGTTTATTTGATTGAAAAAGCTTTTTGGAAAATGAAAAATAAATAATTTATTAGCACCGATAGAAGAAAATAAGAAATCATTCATCGATTCGGTTGACTCAGTGTTTCAATATAGCGGTGCGTGTGTGCGTGTGTGTGTGTGTGTGTGTGTGTGTGTGTGTGTATTTGTATACAATGTATACAAGGAAATCAACCCCCAAAGTGAACCAAAATAAATGATATTGGTGAAACGCAATGGTGCACAATTGGGATCGTGTCAAATTTCCAGGGAATAGATGATAACAGTGGTGACAATATTTCAGCTACTGCATTCACAATCATTTGAGACCAAAGCATGCACATACACACACACACTAAAGTTTACTCTAAAAGCTAATATCGTCATAATAACCTCTTTTCGCGTTTTCACCCTCTTATGCCATCTTAGTCTATATGAGCGTATTTTGTACACAACGATTACGACCATTATATTCGATTTTCTCTGTTCGTTTACCGTTCGGTATTCAATTCTCACCACTTTGTTTGCTGTTAATGCTACACGTAAATAGTGGAAATTGGAAATGTATGAAAAAAGTATTCATCTACCGGTAATTACTATCACGTGACACGTTGAGGGTATAATGGGGCAATTTTTGTGAAATTGAACGATTCCATTGAATTGACGTTACACAAAATGTAATGTACAATCTGTGCTTAGCGCTCTCAGCACTGCTCAATGTTGTATTTTGTTTGTTCTTAATTTAAATAGCGTGCATTTATTGAAGTTGGACGACATGACATTATAAAAATAATAATTCACATTTGAGTATTTAGAATTCTGAACTGAATCAAGGAATTGGCAACAGACGACCACTTTGTTCGCGATGAGAAAATGAACGCAAACAAAATAAAGAGAAAGAAATAGACGAAAGAAAAAGAAATGATTTTGAGTTCGTCTGTGCTTTCAAAATATCTACAATTTACAATCTACACAAATGTGACGAACAAGGAAAAAGCTCGAGCCATTATTGTAGATTCAACAGAACGTCATATGTCCTGATGCCTATGCAAAAAAAAACATTTATAGCGACAATATACTATTACCGCCATTGCCACCATTGATGGCAAATTCATCGTTTTTGTTTCGTTATCGCTGTGACGTTCTATTCTACTACTATTTAGCTGTTGTTCAATGTTCAATGTTCAATGTTCAGCATGCATTCTTATTCGTTCGCTCATTCACCCAATCCCTGTGTACTTACTTGTACACTGTACACCGTATTGTTTGCTACTATTTATTTTCATAAAGTACATTTCTCTTTCGTGCTGCAATTTCATTAGAACCTAACACCCGCAATAAATCACTCGACACATTGAATTGTGTACAGTAAACATTTTGTATCTCAGTTTGGTTCAATGGTGATGTCCTTGCATTTCATTCGCTCCATTCATTTGCAAGTGGAAAATGGTTTCGTTATTTTTCTTTTTTTCTTCTTTTTTTTTTTTTTTTTTTTTTATTTTGTTTCTTTTGTGTTCTGCTGCTTTCTTCAGTTTTTGGCATGGTGGATGGGGGATAGGGGATACAGGAACAGGGATGAATACTGAATACGAATCGTATTTCGAATTTCGAAATATATGTATAATGTACAAGTTTAACTGTATACCACCGTATATACCATTCAACATTAAACATATACGAAAATTGTCTCAAGCGGTATGAGCCGTTCTCATTTTCGCGTTGGATGGATTCGTCGTATTTGTGTTGGATTTTCTTATTCAATTCATTTGCCATTTTCATTGAAAGGGCATTTTGTGAAGGTTTTTCGTTCATAGTTTATGGGTTTTATGTGAATGGAATGCCATGGTATGGCAATGTTAAATTTTCCAATGTTTTTCATACTAAAGTGTGATTATACGAAAATTTACAATGTCCAAGATGCGTCGCAATGCTTCAATTTACATTTTATACTTGATGTCGTATCACTTTAGACCCAATCACTTCAAAGAAAATTTATTAATTTGCAATTTGAAACTGAAATTGCTTCATTTAAATTATGACGCGCTCGAAAATGGTAACCGTGAGATGCTGTGAGACAAAAAGCCGCTGCAAATCGAAATTAAAGCGGTGTATTAACACAAATGCCGAAACGACAAACATGAATATTGAATATATATGTATAATTAGTCGCCAGTATGATGGAGAGAAATTGACACGATAACATAAACCCAAATGACATTTCTTTTTCTCATTAATGGCGGATTGCTTATTGCTTTGTATCGAATTGAATTGCAAAGAAACGAACGAATGACTGTAGAAATGGAATCTTTTCTGTTTTTCTTTTTCTTCAATAAATAATTGTCTTGAGCTAATTTGAATTGCGTTTACACCTTTCGCTTCCATCCAATTTCAAAGTTTCATTTGGGTTTTTTGAGAACTCATTATTTTGACACCGAATATGGTGCATAAAGAAAAACAACCCAAAATTTATGGTTTTGCCACTCTCCAAATGTCGAAAAACTGTGAACAGAGCATTCATACTCATCGCTATTGCTTCAAGATATTTACCGTTTAACCATGCAGAATGGCAACGATTCTCTCCATTTTTCCATGAGTTTATTTTTCTTTACAATAATAAAATGGTCAGATATGACCTCCTAATGATCGCAACAACAAAACAAACACATCTTTGATGTTTTCCCAATAAATCGATAACCGATGAACTAGCTTCGGTTTTTATTGAGCATCATTGTATTTCACATAAAAAGTGAATAATAATGGTCGAATCATTCTCTTACATTTGCATGCGGAAAATCGATCTTTTCAAAGCCATCGATCATATCTGTTCGATTCGTATCCAGTGAACTTTTGCTATGGTTTGCTCTTGAAAATATTGACCACAAACAATTTGGGATGCCTATAAACATTTCGTCCTTTTTCAAATGCAATTTGGTGGTTCCCAAAACTATGTCCAAAGCATCAAATTAATTTTGAAAATTGAACGTCTTTTCGAATTTGGTAAGATGGTTAGCCGTGCCGTTCAAATTAAATGCATTCGAATTCGGAACATTTGTGTGCTTTTCAATTTTGCAAGCAAATAAATATTTTGTTCAGTGTTTTAGTGTTTCGCATTCCGAAAATTTTATTTAGAGCTATTTGAATGTGTGTATAGTATACAAACCCTTATCAACGAAACGAAGAAGGAGAGCAACAAAAAAATTACGTGAAATTCGAGAAACGGAATATCGAAACCATCAACCAACTGAAAGACTTGAGAGTCGCAATCCCTCCAAAAAAAAAAAAAAAACAACAGAGAGACAAAAATAAAGAAAATTCAATGTTTGCACAATTTTGGAATGGACTTTGAACAAGTTACATTTCAAATGTCACTTACGAATTCCCTAAACAGACCGAAAAAGAAACCGTTAATATTTAAGTAGAATGAATTTGGTGTGGTTCACACAATATTCGGGAGTTGATAATTTGTGAGTTGAACATTGAGCATTCATTCACGGCACATTATGTTACAAAACATTATTACGAAATGGTAATTTCACTCTTATTCGCCCATTCGAACCGAAAAAGCTTCATCGTCATCCGAATCTAGTGGGCTCTTTTGCAACCGTTTTCATTTCGGCATCGTCCAACAGTTTGCCAATAAAATTGAAACAAATCATGATCAATTCGTTGCTTTGCGTGTGTTTTCCAATTTTTTTTTAGGTTTTTCTTCTTCATAAATATAAAGATTCGTTCATTGAGAACGTTATTAGTCGAATGGAAAGTTTGTGTGTATGATGTTTCATTTATTCAATGTTCAAGTGGCAAATATTCGCCAATTATATACCTTTGGTTAGAAAAAAAGCATAAAATAAAAACATTTCCAAATTGGATAAAGAAACAACAAATATCCATGAACATTGAATACAGAAGTTGCCAGGCCACTCAAACGGTATTTAACTTACTTGTACTTCTCGAGAGGGGCGAAAAACATAATGTTCAAACTAACAAGAAGCAATTTCGTAGCCAAAGAAAATTTTACCTTCAATTTATTTATAATACCATAAATTGGTTTACTTTACTGAAGGGTGCTATGTGTGCGTGTGTGTGTGTGTGTGTGTTCACATGTCAATTTCAAGTAATACAAACATGTTGTATTCTATCTTTTAATTCCGGTGTCGAATAAAATATAGTAGTTACGTTGCGCCCAACTATTTTGGTTCAGAAAAATTTTCATTAATATTTCATTAAACACGTTATTATGGACAAACCAAAAGACATTTTTGAATCAAACTTTTGACGTTAATTTGTTACAAAAATAATGAAGCCATCAAAGGTGCTTTTTGTTGCCGATTGGGTCCATTATTCCTTTAAGGCGTTACGTTAAATTAAACAATATTAAAATTTGATAAATAAAATTAACATTCAACCGGGTCTTTGGAACGACAAATGGAGAAAAGTTAAAGCGAAATCGCAAAAAAAAAGAAAGAAAACAGCCAAAAGTGGCTTCGAATCAGCAGATAATTTGAATGATAAAAGAAAGTTAAAAGCCAAACGAAAACGAAAAACGGCTGAATGAACATTCAGCTTTGAACATTGAACATTCGAATTGCAAAATGGCATTTTTTTTATCATTAAAATAAAGATGAGAATCTCTTTCATTCCATAAAATAGAATTCCTGGCCATTAAAGAAACCATTATATTACGTTATAAGTGAATGCCATTACGCACATTACCCCTTTTCTCAATTTCTTTCTCACATTTCTTTTCTTTATTCTTTTCTTTTGGAAAATGTTTCGGTCGGAAAGCGTTAAAACCGAAACCATATCACTTTTTCCGTGCCCATCTCCTTTATTTATTTCATCTTATTTTGGACATCTTCTATTTTCATCTTCCGCAATTTTTCGTATTTACATTGCTCGTTTCTGGTTTTCATTTCTCTTAACTATTTGCACATTTTGCGACAGCATTATTCCTTTTCAATCTTTCCACATCGTTTGGGATACTTTTTTTTTTTGTGTTTGTCGTCATTGCTGATTACGAGCCCTTTTTAACAAACTGAAATTTTTCCGTTTGCTGTGATGTTCGGACTGGCGATCCGTTTTGCTTTCGTTCCAAATAACATTTCATTTATCTTTTACGTTTATTTTATAAGGTTCGATGCCATAAAAAACCCCTTTTTTACTCAATCTCTCTTTGCTTTCTCTCTCTCTCTCTCTCTCTCTTTACTTTTTAAAAAAGAGATTCTATCGAACTGAAAACCACCAGACTTCACTGAAATCGCATTTCTTTAGCGGAAATATTAAATTCATCCGAAAAACTCTTAATGTTTTCGCATATAGATTTTGACCTCAAGTGAAAAGTTGTCTTTGCTTCTATAGCCTATTTGCCTGGTATTAAATGACCAAAAGTCCAATATAAAATGATTTTATCCATCCGTATGGTAAAAACGGGGCCGATCAAATACATCTGATATTTTATCATGGCTTTCGGATGTGTTTTCGAACAAATCGTAACATTTAAACGGTTCTTGTTCCCTTCATCTTCTTCTTTTTTGTTTTATTGTCAGTTTGTACGATGTAGTAGTGTACGTTTCAAGATAATCAACGAAAAGAATTGTGAACTATGTAATGTAAATGTATAAAATATAAAGCATGAAAATGTCCAATGTCTATTTAATGTCTGTTTAATGTTTGTGTAAACGAGTCTTATAGTTAAATTCACAACTGATCAGCCGTAAGATAATAGATATAATATGAACATTGAACATTGAGTATAAAGTGTCAATCGATGTATAGCCGTTTGAGTTTCGTATATTTCTAATCATAACTTTTTCATTTCAACTTTTAAATATTTGTTGTCTTCCGGTTTTTGAGGCTTTGATTATAACTATCAACGAATGTTCTATCTTTATTTTGTGCAAAATTCAATGCAAATTGATATCATGTATTGAGTTTTATCTGTGGTTGAAAAGTTCAACGATGCAAACGAGAAAGAGAACGAAAATGATAACGAGATCACACATACACAATCACTGGCACAATTGCTAGGTGGAGGTTAACCATAAATGTATGCCTGAAATACGAAATCCACTTGAATTGGAATCGTAGACAATCGACCAAAATTATTTCATTATAATTTGATATTTGGTAGGACATTTTCATATTGCTGGGTGGTTGAGTTGGGCCAGTGTTTGACTGAATCCGATCTCAAAAGTGCAACCAACAGTTTGTTGACACAATGGACTTATATTATGTGACATATGCTTTAATAAAGTGGGATTAAGTATAGTTTATTTTACGACATCAATCGGATTATTTTCGTTCGCTGGTTTTTGTAAATTTGCTATTTTGCACAATTCCATACGGATGTGTCTGCAAATATATATCCGAATAATGTGTATTATTATAATAATACAAAGTCTGATACGGATCTCTCTTTCTCTCTCTCTCTCTCTCTCTCTCTCTCTCTCTCTCTATCTCTGTGCCGAATGCCGAAGATGTCTCTATGTGCTTTGGTTCTTTATATTTTTTTTCACCTTAAACAATATTCACGTTTTGTGTGCATGAATGAATACTAACACTGAAAACCGAAACAAAGTATTTGACTCGATTCTCTGGATAAAGTTAAAATTCTGAGTGAGCAGAATGAAGCACAAAATAATGAAAAACGAAAAATTTATTTAAAAAAAGAGGAAGAAGAAGAAGAAGAAGAAAAAAAAAGAATGAAAAGAACAGGCGAATTCGTTCTGAGTAAGTGGGTTTAGTAAGTCATCGAAAAAATATTCCATTATCTTTTCTCACTCTTGAGTTCAACATTATTTTTTGTTTTTTCGCTTTCCGATTTTACCTCAACCGTTTATGATCAAATATATTCATTGGTATAACGGTGAAGCGTTTCAACAAGATCTTTCTTCAGAAGATCTATGGGGGTGAAGGCTTTTGAGTACATAATACAAATGCAAATTCATCCAGCACCATGTCAGACTTTAATTCAGGAACGGAAAAATGAAACACAAAAATCCAACCAAATGGTGAATTCGAAGAGAAGAAGAAGAAGAAGAAGAAGAAGAAAAAGGCAAAAAACACTTTCATATGAAATCGAAAATGGTGGAAAGATCATTAAAGCAATGCAGGATGTACCGCAAAGAACAACCAAAATACTAGTAATTCAACCATTCAACCATTTTGGCCTTAGTTTAGTTAAATGTTGTCGTTCCATTTGTGTGTTTCGTCTGGCTGTTGGCTTGTTGGCTGTTGTTGGTTCTTCATTTTTGTTTTGCTTTTATTTCAATTTTATGATACATCGTTTGTGCATATGTATAATGTATAATCATATCAGTAATAAGAACGTTGCAAACGGACACGATGAATTTGCGAATTTAGCTGCAAGCCACATTTTGCACATTGAACCAAAGCCCAGAAAGTAACTAGCGAGAGAGAGAGAGAAAAGAACCTTAAATTATTTCCATTTTTTTCCTTTCGTTCATTCCAATTCGTATTCGTCAACGGTTGCATGTTATTTCCATCTTAAGCGCCCAGCGAATAGCTTGCTGTAAACACGAGCAACACAACAATAATAATAATAATAACGGCAGCAGTACCGAAAAATTAACAAGGAACGTTTTCATTTATGGAATATTATGCGATTATTTAAAATAATTTTTTTCCTTTTACGGAATGTTTAAAAAAATTACTGTGTGTATCCCACTCTTTCCGTCGCTTGCATAATTCGAAATATACTCTGATTTTATGTTTTTCTTTGGAATTTTTTCCCCTAAAACTCCTTATTTTAGAGTCAATTGTGCACACTTTCTATCTCTTTCTCATTGTTGTTATTTTTTGTTGCTGTTTGGTTAGCATGTGGACTTGGATATAAAGTACCATCAAGAGCTCATTGCACATTGGTATTGTAATTTTGCTGTTTTGCACTTTTCTTTCTCTACCTCTCTCTCTCTCTCTCTTTCTCTATCGTCTCCTATTCTATCTTCATCCACTCGGGGCCAGAATATTAACCATTTTGCCAATACAATAAGCTCCATTTTACACGAAAAACAGATGAACTGGACTCTGCAGACTGTAGACCGTAGAATGAATAGGAAGTTCGTGCAATATATAATAATAAATGAAATTTACTGTTAAATTAAAATATTAGCCATCGACGTTGTTGAGAGATAAGGATACGATGAGCCATGAAAAGAGCTGAAAAGCTTATTAGAATGGAATGAGCACAGAGTGCTAAAAAACACAATTTGCAAGTAAACAAAATATGCGCTGAAACGGCTGAACGTCGTATTTAAGTAAAGCATTCGGATTAATCGTATATTGTATAAGTGTGTTTGTTTGTTTTTTGCTTTTTTGTGTGTTTTTTATTTTTTCGGTCAATTTTACAATTTTATTCATAATTCTCTTGATTCAGGTTCAACGAATGAAAGAAAAATGAAAATATTCCCGCGTGAAGTACAAATTGCATTTCATTTTCAGTTGTTGCGGCTTTTCATTTTAATTTCTGCTCGGCCGCGGTTCATTTCGACGCAATCGTTGTTTTTTTTTCTTCTTTCTTTTTTGTTGCTAATTTTTTGCATTCGTTGTTCAATAATAACAATAATAATAACGATCAACCGAATTGATGCTTTGCTTATGTACTTCCAATCGAATCGCAGTAAGCAAAAAGGAAAATTTACCGAAACAGAAAAGGAAAAATCACAAAATCATATGGAAGAATGACTGTGCACTGTGCATTGTATACATTGGGAAACTGAAAAACAAACTCTTTCAACTGAATCACACAATTTTGAAACAGCATGAATATGATCTCCTGCTAAGTAAACACGCTATTTACATGGTGTAATATTGTCTCTTTCTCCGTCAGATAGATGCAAAAATATATTATAAATTTATTGAAATATTACGAGTAAAATGAACATTGAAATGGCTAAATGAGATGATGGCAAGCACATGTTTCTGTTGAATAAATTCATACCCTGCAAAAATGTTCGCGCAACTGTGATAAATCTATTTGAATGGTTTTCTTTTCTTTTCTTTTCTTTTCTCTTCTTTTCTTTTTATTTTCGTTTCGTTTCGTTTCGTTTCGTTTTGTATTAAAATGCACACACGCATTATATTTTAGAACGCATCTCTCATTAAGTGTCATTCAACCATTTATAAACTCTTTGCATTCGTTTTGATGTTCTGATCGCTGCACTGAAAGCAGAAGGGCACATTATGCCCAATGACCAAACTCAGATGGGAATGCAAACCAAAATACAAAATATACATAATAATACTAATCAAATTCAGAATTTTCATATTTTTCGATAGCGATAAAATTTGACATTACAATATCGGAGCCCATTGATATGAATGGTCACACATGGGTTGAGTTCACTGATTTTGCATATTATGAATAACCGAAGCAAGACATTAGCACCAGCAACAACAAATGTCCAAACGTTAATTTCAATTTAATAAATCTTATCGTCGCACCGCAGGTATCATGGATTTAATTTTTATCCGTTCTTTTTTTCTTCTCATTCGGTTAGTTCATCATTTATGCCATTCGCTCCAATATAGTACATATTCAAATGACCAAATGCAAATTATTTTGATATGGGTGAATGTATGCGCGCATGTGTATGTTTGGGTGTATTTGTTGTTGTTGTTGTTGTTGTTGTCGTTTGCTTCCTTATTTAAATTATTGGGAGAAAAAAAAAATGCAATCTGATCACCGCAATAATAAATAATTATTTTTTGCGTTAACGAAATTTTGCACTGTTGGACCATTGTTTATGTGGTTTTCATTTTTATTCGGATTATTGAACAAAAACGGGTCCATTTGATGGCATGAGTGAAAAAGAGAAAAAAAATTATTAAATTTCAAATAAATTCGATTAATTTTTTTTTCCTTTCCTGATGAGCTTTTTGGCTCCCCGAAATGCAACAAACAAACAAAAAAACACAAACCAAATATCCGAATCGTATATGCATGGTCACTCTGTGTTCAATCAGCAACGAAACGATAAAATATCTTTCACCCAAATGAATTCGGCATTTCGTCTCAACAAAAACAAATGCACGTCTCAACATTCCTCAGAATTAAAATAGCATCAATGCAACGAATACGGAGTGTAAATATGTTTGTATATGTAATTTGTATTATCCAAAAGGTATCTCTGAATGGCCAGATAAAGACGGAGAAGGGCAGAGGGAGGGAGAGAGAGAGAGAGAGAGAGAGAGGA
>GL501520.1:499363-527081 GCA_000149185.1 Mayetiola destructor
AATTTTGTCCATTGTCAAAATGTAATTTTTCAAAGTTTTTCAATAAAAATCACCAAATTCAAAAATATTTACAAAAACTCTGAAGGTAACATTGAAAGATCATTATTTCACAAAAAATAGCACAAAAACTTGAATGAAGAACGAGAATGAAAGACGCAAAAAAACAAAAGTATATCTTTAGCGCGATCTTATGCTCAATTCCGTCCATGACTGTAAAATGAGTTCAAAATTTAGTACAAATTAAGTGCTGATGTTTGGCACCGATTTCATATTCCTAGATCCAAAAATACCGCAGCACTTAATTTTTTTCCTACCTGATATATGCCATTTTGTATGTAAACTCAGTAAGCTTGATACTTATATTTATAAAATATTCACATGAAATCAAGTGATAATTAATAGAGGGGTGGCCCAAATGCTTTCAGAAAAAAAACGAAAGTGTCAGAAAAAAACGAAAAAAGACAGAAAAAAACGAAAAAAGACAGAAAAAAACGAAAAATGTCAGAAAAAAACGAAAATTGTCAGAAAAAAACAAAGAATGTCAGAAAAAAACGAAAAATGTCAGAAAAAACGAAAAAAGACAGAAAAAAAACGAAAAAAGACAGAAAATAAACGAAAAAAAGACAGAAAATAAACGAAACAATTCAGAAAAAAAACGAAAAAAAGGCAGAAAATAAACGAAAAAAGTACATAGAAAAACAAAAGCATGTCAGAAGAAAAACAAAACGCGTCAGAAAAAAACAAAACGTGTCAGAAAAAAAACAAAACGTGTCAGAAAAAACACAAAACGGTGTCAGGAAAATATCCGCTCTTATTCGACTAGTGAAAATGCAATTTTTTATATTTCTTCCAAAAATGTTTGAATCAAATTTTTTTCTTTTTCTTTTTAAGCACCAGAGGTGCATTACTTTTTTCGTTATTTATGCACCACAGGTGCATACTATATTCGGCGTAGAATTTTTTTTTCTCTTTCCGTCCCACTTTTGAACGTCTTTTTGACTAGCTTCTAATGATCGGATCAGGGTGAAACTTCTGATCTATATGTTTCAGACGATTTTCTATCGATTGACACAAAAAAAATTTCGGAAAATTTTTTGACCAAAAAATCTTCTGAAATTCTCTGGCCAAAAAGTTTTGTTGAAAATTTTTTCTTTAAAAAATTTTTTTTTTTGGAAAATTTTTTTTGTAAACTTTTTTTTGGAATATTTTTTCGGGTAGACGCAGTCACTAGAAAATATAAATAAACTCGTTCAAGTTAGGTACGACGGAATTATGGTACGACCTCTGGTGCATATTAAGGGATTCGGTACGACCCAATTCTGTCTTGTTTCCTTTTTCTTTTTTTTGCTTTAACCATACATCAACAGTTTATACGTTGTTTTTATCTTATAGACAATCCAATGTAAAAACGGTTTGAGATGCAGTGATACGCGCACAAATTCACTAGTAGCTTTATTTGAGTTTATGATTATGCAGAAAAATTTTATGTTCACTCATTTAGTTCAGAATTTTCTTTCATTTAGGGGTTTTATTAGAACTTTGTTCAGCGCCACCTATCGGTATATTTTCAAATTATGTTCTAAACCTTCATGGCAACTAGTGATGGGCAAAATCGGGTATTTATTTTTTTGGGTAGGTAAATTGATTTTTACTGGGTATTTACCGGGTATTTACCGGGTATTTACCGGGTGTTTTCCTAGTAAATTGCTTTTCTCGTAATGTTGAACTAAAAACGACTTTAAGATGAAAAAATGTGGTTCTGATGACTTGATTGAAATGAAAATATCATCCGGCAGTAACATGCCCTAAGACAGTGGGTATTTTTTTCGGCAAATTATTTACTGACTGCGCCATCTGTCATCCAATTTCAATATTCTTAATATTATTCTCGGAAGATGTCGCTAGTGTAAAAAGAAAATTCTCTTAGTTACAACCGGATGGAAAATATGGGGAAAACAAATTAAATAGATTTTTTAATCGCGAAGATCGCTATTTTATGATTCAGATCAGAGATGCTCATACAAAACTTCTCAGAGAGGGGTCTTTTCTCCAAAAAAAAAGTGATGACCATTTTTTTTTAAGCTTATCAGAAGTTTATGTAATTTATTAGGCCCCCTGTCTGAAAATTTTGAAATTTTTTTTTGCACTAGATACAATTGATTTTTGAGAGAGAGGCCCCCTAACTGGATTTCCGATAAGATTTCTTTGAGGAGCTAAAAAAAGTTCATTTCATTTCTCGATGAGACCTCTGACCGGGGGACGGTACACATGGGGTCCACCCCCCTATGATTATCACTGATTCAGATTCTAGCTAACAAATTCAAGAGTTGCATTGTCCCTTATGGCAGAGTAAAAGCGTCCTAATATATATTGCCCTATATATAAAGTTCATATGCTGTCTTTACTTAACAGTACAAAAATGTAAGCTTTTAGCTCAATACTAGTTGAAATGTGCTCCACTACCTGTACTTTACAGAGAGGCAGCCTAGAGTACTATGTGCTTGGAGGCAGCACATCTTCATAAAATCTTTGTTAGCACTCTTCGCGGTAGACACGCTTATTGCGATTCCATTTTTACCACGTAATTTTTTTGGCAATAGTTACATGTTGCTCCTTTCTCATGTTTTGTATCGCAATCCCAAACAACTTGATTTTGTTTCCGCCCCATTTTGACTACAAAATAATGTTTAAATGTTGTGTTGAAAAATGATATTAGAAAAACCTCAATTGAATCGAACACACACAGATGATAAAATGAATGAAAACAAAAGAGCGGCGAATGACTGTGTGTGACTTTGCCATACAACTGTCACAAATTCTACAATGAGTTCAGTGCATTTTTGTGTTCAGCAATCGTTGTGATTAAACTTTGAATATTTCTTTACCCGTTGGGTATTTATTTTTACTGAAATTTCTACCCGGTAAATACCCGGGTAAAAATAAACGTTGCCCATCACTAATGGCAACTATACAAATATACTTCGTGGATGTGGGCTCAATCAGATCGGTAATGTTCTTTATTCATGGTTTTTCATAAAAAAGTGTGTTGAGCGCCACCTGTAGGTATATTTTGGAGCTATGTTATAAACGTTCCTGGCATCCATGCAAACATACCCTGCGATTCTGGGCAACATCGGATCAGTACATTCCCTCATTCATAGCTGTCTATGACCGGCATGTTAAGCGCCCTCTATCGGAATTTTTTAAAATAATTTTTTGTGAGAAACACAGTTAATATTAAGAAGAACATATCCTGAATATTTGGAGTCAATTTACGCACACACGTACACATATTTTATATGAAAAATGACTGAAATGTACAAATCGGAAGAAATGAGCAGTGCAACCTCTGAGAGAGGGTTCATGCTAACATATGACTCTTATGTGGTTGTGAGTGAGTGCAAAACGATGATCAATGCACACATTTATTGAAAGTGATGAAACAATCATAGTGTTTCTTTTTCAAACATTTTTTCGATTGAACAGCAAATATTAATAGTCTCACATTTCATTTCTGACCCGAATTTCCAAACACTTTTTTTTTCTGGACAAGGCTAGCGTATATATCAGTAGTGTGCGAAATCAGATTTTCAGGGGGGGGGGGGGGATGATTTCAAAAGAGATGAAGAAATTCAAGGGGTTTTGATGACCTTTTTTTTTTTTGCTCATTCAAATATGAATTTGATGACCTTTTTTTTTTTTTTGCTCATTCAAATTCCAATGATCATATTTATTCAATTTTAAGTATGTACAATTTAAATTTTTCAAAATATTGTTGATTTCGGGAGCCATTTTTTCCGGATATTACTGAATGAAGCAAAACGAAGCTAAATAAACGGTTTTAATGATTAAAACTAACTTTTCCGCACTGTTAGTTTTTAAATTAATTTTTTTTTTCAAAAAAATGTTTTGCTTTGCGTTTCAAATAATTCTTTAGCGCAGGGATTTTGTCAATTTTCGGTGCTGTGCGTAACAACGGCCGAACAACAAAAAGAGGGAGAGAGGAAAAAAGAAAACAGTATGCGCTCCTCTACTTATACTCGTCTCCTTTATACGCTCGCACGGTTTTCGTATGAACTTCGTTTGGTTTCATCTCAAACAGCGAAAAACCGATGATGGTCAAATTTTATTGCATGTTTGGCATTTCGACGTTTCGAACTCGAACGTCTGGTTCCAAACTCATACGTCTAAACTCATACGTCATTCTGTGTGATTGTATTGTAGATTGAACGACTTTGACATTTCTCAAATATTCAATTATATTGCAAATTCGTGTGAATTCTCGCAAATTCTCGCAAATTCTCACAAATTGTGCAAATTTCCGCAAATTTTGAAAATTGTACAAATTTATCATTGAATTGCGCAAATAATGTCGAAGTTGTGAATGATAAAAACCCCTAGACAATATCCAATCATAAAACTACACACATTTATACATTTCAGAGCCGCTATCGTGCTAAAATGCCGAAATTCCTTCAAATATGACCAAAAATGTGCTTTTTCTAGTACCATAGCGAACCGTGTTCTTCCTCTGGTATGCTCAAAATCAATAGGGTTCATATGTGAGTGGGCCCAAACAATATCTAATCATAAAACCAGACACATTTATGCATTCCAGAACCGCTATCGTGCTAACAAGCCGAAATTCCTTCAAAAATGACCAAAAATGTGCTATTTTATGTGCGTAGCGACCGGCGTACTTGCTCTGGTGAGCTCAAAATCAATAGGGTTCATCTGTGGGACGCCCCAAACAATATCCAATCATAAAACCAGACACATTTATGCATTCCAGAACCGCTATCGTGCTAACAAGAAAAAGTGCCGACGACGACAACAACGACAACGACAACATACACACAGGATTTTTTTTCTAAAAACCCGTTTTTTTTCTAAAAACCCGTTAAAAAATAACTCAAAACAAAATTTTTTTTTCCACTTTTTTTGAGGGTAAACCAATACTTTTCTCGCATCTGAAATTGTGGTGTGCGGAAAAGTAATAACGTATTCAATGGGTTTTAAATATTTTGAAGAAAAACATATGAGAGGGTCGAATCACATAAAAATTTTGCCAAAAAATTTTCAATTTTTTCTAGTGTAAATTTTCGTTTTGGCCAATTTTTTTGAATGGGTGATTTTCAAAGAAGAAATTTTACCCCTGTCTGGGATTTGAAATCCTGAATCACCCCGTCTGAATATCACTCTGCCAAAAAATTTTGAATTTTATCTAGTGTAAATTTTCATTTTGGCCAATTTTTTTGAATGGGTGATTTTCAAAATTGGAATTTTTTAAAGGGGTAATAGTGTTTTCCAGATCTCGAGGGGGGGGGGGGGGGGGGGGTATAAAACGATTTTAGAACTTAATGTATCCACATCAAGCAATATACACTGCCGTAAAACTCGGTAGTAGTGCTTGATGTGCGTTATTATAAATAGAATAATTGAAAAAAAATTGACCATTTCCGGTCGACTGGCAACAAAAAAAAAATCGAAAAAAAATTTCAAAAAAAAAATCAAAATTTTTTCCAATGGGGGACCCTTGGGCGAAATTTTTTTTCCGAAATTATCGTGTTTTTACGCGTTTCTGACCATTTCCGTTGATTGGCGCAAATTTTTTTTTTTTTCAAATGAGAGAAAAAAATTCAAATGCCTATCCCGGGACGGGGATGGGGTCTATGGCTAAACAAAAAAAACTGGTCTGGGTATTTTTACAACCTTTCGAATGGTCCATATTACAAGGCATAAGACGTCACCCTCACCGAGTTAGAGCGCTTTATAGCTTAGTAACTTCCTCCAGGGCCCGGGTGTGGGTCTAGGGCGAAACAAAAAAAAACACTTCTAGGGATTTTTACAACCTTTCGAATGGTCCAAACTAGAAGTCACAAGACCCATCCCACACCGAGCGCATACAACTATTTTTGAACTGACAGACGGACAGACTGACATCAATTTATCATCCTTGAACTGACAAACGGACGGACTGACAACAGTTTATCATCCTTAAACTGACAAACGGACGGACTGACAACAGTTGAATATTTTTGAACTGACAGACGGACGGACTGACAACAGTTGATTATTCTTGAACTGACAAACGGACGGACTGACGACAGTTGAATATTTTTGAACTGACAAACGGACGGACTGACAACAGTTTATCATCCTTAAACTGACAAACGGACGGACTGCCAACAGTTGAATATTTTTGAACTGACAGACGGACGGACTGACAGCAGTTTATCATCCTTAAACTGACAAACGGACGGACTGACAACAGTTTATCATCCTTGAACTGACAAACGGACGGACTGACAACAGTTGAATATTTTTGAACTGACAGACGGACGGACTGACAACAGTTGATTATTCTTGAACTGACAAACGGACGGACTGACGACAGTTGAATATTTTTGAACTGACAGACGGACGGACCGACAACAGTTGATTATTCTTGAACTGACAAACGGACGGACTGACAACAGTTGAATATTTTTGAACTGACAAACGGACGGACTGACAACAGTTTATCATCCTTAAACTGACAAACGGGCGGAATGACAACAGTTTATCATCCTTGAACTGACAAACGGACGGACTGACAACAGTTGAATATTTTTGAACTGACAGACGGACGGACTGACAACAGTTGATTATTCTTGAACTGACAAACGGACGGACTGACGACTGTTGAATATTTTTGAACTGACAGACGGACGGACTGACAACAGTTGATTATTCTTGAACTGACAAACGGACGGACTGACGACAGTTGATTATTCTTGAACTGACAAACGGACGGACTGACAACAGTTTATCATCCTTGAACTGACAGACGGATGGACTGATAGCAGTTCATTATTTTTGAACTGACAAACGGACGGACTGACAAGTGAATGGGCAATGTATAGACTGACAACTTAATGAACAAAATGAGAAATTAGCAAACTGATGAACTAAAATCTTTATAAACGGACAAACTGACAACATGTCCGTTCGTATGTATCACTGTCAGTTTTTATTATTATTGTCCGCTTTTGTCCGTCCGTTGCCGGTTATGTCCGTATGTGTCCGTTCCAGTCCGTGTCCGTCCGTGTCCGGTGGAATTAAGTCACCTACCCCGTACGAAGTACGAAGAAAATGCAGCACCACCAACCACAACAACAATACCATAACAAAGAGTTAAGTTGAAACATTATTATGTCGAAGAGAGGAATGAAAATAAAAAAGGCCCACATGAACCCGAACACAAAAAGAAATAATTACTAATTCGACTCAAAAACGATTAGGAAAATTGAATTTTGCAATTACTTATAATACAAATTATATTAATTTAAGGTGCACGAGTACGAAATGCTGGGTTGGTTGTTTATTTACGGATTTGTTCATTGCTTATTATTGTACAATACGATGTGTGATACGATATCCTCAGTCCTCAGTTGAAATTATACACGAACATCGAAACGAGGAAAAAAATAAAAAATAAAAACAAACTGCACACAAGCATTTGCATCATCATTCAGTGTTCAAATGGCGATCGAAACGATCGAACCGGACAATTCAGCACTTACTAGATCATTGAATACAAATACGATATTCAATACGTGCGTTTGATAAGTAATAATGTGCCAATGCCTAACAATTGATTGTTTGGTGCTGAATTTGTTGTTAGGTAAAATGTGTTTGCAGAAAGTTAATCTTGACCGGGACCGACAGTATAGAAAAAAATTGGCAAAGTAAAATAACATACACGCCACAGTGTATTACTGTCTACACACAAAACAACCTCGAAAAAGATAAACCGGAAAAATATCCCATGATGTTATCTGTGAAATGCATTGATTTCTACTTCATTTGGCTCAGGTTATTCATCGCATTTCTTGTTATTTTGTATCATTTACTTATTTGTTTTTCCTACATTTGTCTCCTTCTCTCTCTCTCTCTCTCTCTCTCTCTGTGTGTGTCTGTCACCTTCTTTTCAGCATCTGGTTAGTGTGTTTGTGTATGTATGCAATTTTTTCCCGCTTTAATTTCTCGTTCCAATTTTAGAACCTATTAACTCTATTTAGGTTTTTTGTTTCTTCTCCAATTGGTAATGAAATAAACAGCCTACTTTGTTTTTGTCAGCAAGCGTTGAATTGTGTTTGAATCGAAAACAAAAGAGAGAGAGAAAATGCTATCCAGCACAAGATTCACAAGCAGACTCCAAATAACAAAATAAAAAATTCAATAGATCGACTGTTCCATGATCCATGATGTATGTAATACAATAATTACACGTATATTTGTGCCACAAGTACAACACGAACATGTATCGACGTGATACTATTATTGTTGTGGTAATTTTTATTGTTTATTCAAATACGATTCGTGTCTCTCGCTCTTAGAGAGTATCTCTCACTTTTTCATATATGTTGCTCGGGGTATCGAATGTTATGCGCTTGCTAATGTTTTTTGTTGTTCAATTCTGAGACGCATTGAGTTTAACGTCATTTAAAAATGCCAATTGAAATTGTTGATTCTGAACTAAAAACAGAGACCGGGGTTACTTTCAATCCTAATGTGCACTAAGGCGCAAATCGCTCAAAATAATTCTTTTTGCGGCAAATTCTATTTGTGTTCGTTTATTTTTATTTTTTTTTTATTTTGTTGTCGTCGTTTTTTTGTTTTTTCTCTTCATCACTAAAGACCTTATATTGGACGCAAACAAGTATCACATTCAAATAGAGGAACAAAAACCAAGAAAAAATTTAAGAAAAATATCTGAAGAAAATTTTAACCGACGCAAACGCATTGAAAAAAGTATCATATAACCAGTAAAATCCAAACAATCCTCGATCAGTGAAAAAAAAGAAGATGAACAACAATAAATTTATACCGAAATAAAAAGAACACTCATCGAAAAAGAACAAAACGAGTGAATGGCAAACGACCGAAATGAGAGAGGTAAAGAGGATAGAAAAGAGAGAAAAAACAAACTTCATTGTATCGTAAGAGAAAAGAGAACAAAAAACCAAAATCAACTGGCCCAACTACTCACAGGCTAAAAAGATAGATTTCATAAGTCACGATCGGAATGCTCTTCAAAATGTAAAAGAACATGTGTACAAATGGCCCTAAGGTTATGTATTTCGTTCGTAAGATCATTTTGTTGAATCTTTCTATAGTTTGCACAAACGGCCTCCGACCAAAAGGCACAACCATATTCTCAACTAGTTATTTCACCGAATGAACAATTTGATTCCTTTAATCATTGACTTTTCGCTTAATGGTGCTGGGGTCTGTGGGTTTATTTTTTTCTTTTTTTTTCTTTTTTAATCTACTCGTTTTTTCCTGCACAGCAAATGAAAGAAACCAACAACAACAAAATTGCGGCGAGAAATCGATAAAAACGGTAAAATTGCGGCGAGAATTCGGCGAAAACGGTAAAAAACAACGATGGTGCGTTCAGTATTCAGAACATTGCTAATACGCACAGCAACTTAACTTTCCAAGTATTTCGGGCTACGAACACAATTAAGCTTACACAATCCAAAAATGAAGCGCGCCGAGGCGATGAAATTTCGAAATTATTGCGTTATCTATGGAAAACGGAATTTGCTCGAATAGCCATTGGTTTATGTTTGTTATTAGCAACGCCATTTCGAATTTAAGACCATTATTAAATGTGATTTTGATCAAGCGATTACTGTCTTTCGACCATTTTATTCTCATATAAAAATTGACCATGGTTCAGAGTCATTCCAGTTGAAAGTCGAAAAAAATATCAAATTAATTTCTTTTTTTGTTCAGCCGGTGCTGGAATTCGAACCTGTTCTGATGAATCTGTCAAAATTACAAATGCACACCAGATAACGAATGGAAAACGAAATCCAAAAATGAATAATATGGATCGAAATGAAAATTAATAATCGGTTGCCAGAAATATATCAAAAATGTTAAATAATAAACATATAAATTATAAACAACGAAAGAGCCCAAATATCAATCGACTTATTCAACTTCAGATTCAAATCCATAAGTTGTTTCTCTCCTGTTTCTCGAAATGGAAAATGATTGAAAAGAAAAATCATCCCAACAACGGATTCAACGGTTCTACGCATCCCAAAACATTCCATTTCATTTCTTTCTTGTTTTTTTTTCTTCAAAGAAAAAATAAAGAATATCCATCTCGTTTTCGGATCGAAATTCGTTTGCATTTGTTATTTCATATCCAATACGTATTCAATTCGATTATTGTTGGTGATGTTGGCTGTTCAGTGGCTGAAGAGTCCAGAGAAAGAAGAAGAAAATGTAAAATACAAAACTGAAGAAGGTAAAAAAGCGATTTTGGTGAATTGAGCCTGATTAACAATCGAGTAATTTATTATTAAAGGTTAAACAACTCACAAGCGTTAATTGCGATTCAGAAAATCATATCAAATGTATGTGTATGGTTGATATTTACGTTTTATTTGTTCACTTCGCAAATCATGTCGTTCATTTTATTCATTTTCGAATATATATTCACAATTCATTTTGTTCATTTTATCATTCATTTCGATCGGTGTCCAAGTGCGTTTTTCGGTGTGTCCATTTTATATTTTACAAAATTAATTCAAAAAACTTTACATATCTACACCTTAACGAATGCATTCGGTTCTCTCTGTAAATTCAAATAAATCGGACTCAGGGCATAGGAGTATGTGTGTATGAGTATGAGGAATGTGTCTTTATGTTTGTTATGTTCATTCTTTTGATCAAAACATTTTTTTCCACGGTAATTTGAATGGAGTTTTTTCTTTTTCTTTTCGGTTAGTTTGTATTTTTTTGCCTCGTCTTCTCTACATCATTTTAGGCTCCAAGTTGCAATCTTATTTTGCCCAAATATTTCTCTTTATCATCACAAATAACATTTCTTTTCAGATTGTATAGATTTTATTGTATATCGTTATGAAACGATACGAAATGTTTCTTTGGATTTGCGTTTTTGCTTGGATTTGTTAAAAAGTTCTATTTCGAATCGATTTGAAGTGATTTGGGCAGCGATTGAAAAATAGATAAATCAATAGATCTCAAATCAATATTCATACATTGAATGAAGCCATCAAACGGTAAAAAATCCATGAAGATGTTAAAAATTGAAAATTCATTTGAACTGGACACTGGACACATCTTGTTGATGTTGATCTCATTGTGAATTTTGAATGCGATTTATTCATATGCCAATTTTATCGGACATTTCTTATCCTACTTTAGTTTGCATACTGAATGATTGTAGCATTTTATATTTGCGATGCTTTAGCAACCATGAGCATGTTAATCAGGTGGAAGAACATGAAAAACGAAAGAAGAAATAAAAAAAAAAATGCACAAAAAAAAATATATCGAGAGAAAAAATACTGCATCGAACATTTTAACTGATTATAACAAGAAAATCAACTGAGCAACACGAATCGAAAAATCATGTGTATTTTGAATCTTTGAATCAGTCTGCGTATGCAAATACAACATCAATAAACCTGATGAACGGCCGCCATAGTCATCATGATCAATTTTAAGTGAAAAACCTTTAAATGAATCGATGCGAATGCGATAGACATTTTGTGTGTCCGAAATTGTTGGTGCTGTTGAGGGATTTGATTCGCACATATTATATAGATTGAATATGTTTAGATTAAAATAGATGCAAAATTGACACACAAAAAAAAATTAAATAAAATAAAACGAATGATCGAGAATGGAACGAATGCAATTGAAAATGGCAAGAAGAGAAAGAATGAATAAAATAAAAATATCTTCATTTCAAATGATTGGACACTGCACACGGCATGTCTTTACATTTCAACTTCATTTTGATCGAAACCAACGACATTGAGTTTAAAAACAGCGCATTCGATCGTGTGTTATCTTTGGCCGATTGGTACAGTCATCGTACTACAAAAACAGTGGGATCGTCCAATCACATTTATTTACGTGAATAATATGCACATAATTAATGATCATAATGCACGATTAGTGTAACGTATTTATTTACAATGTTGCAGAATGCATTTTTTGTGATTTTACTTTTGCGTTACAATTTTCGTTTTATTTTTCTGATTCGATATCGTTTGGATCATGTACGTAGTACCCAGAAAATGTACAGGTTTAATATTGATTTCAAAACTGGCCTCGATTGATCGACTGATTGAGCGTATGCGTTTATTTGCGTATCTGAGGCGTTTTATTATCACAAGTATGTCCAATGTCCAATGTCCAATGTCTAGTGTCCATCTCATTTGAAAAATCAAAGCCCCATGGTACATGCTTCATCGACCATAGGTATTTATGAATAGCATCTTGGCACTATGATGATGAACGCAATGTGAATCCTTATTTTTGTTCTCGTTGATCTTTTTTCTTTTCTTTTCTTTTCTTGCTTTTTTGCTGATTTCCTTTTCCTCTTTCATCTCGATCAACGTCGATATATGTATGTATAAATGGAAAGGCAAAGCGTGTAATGTGTGTACATGTCAAATTGGCGAATGGCGACATAATAATATAGTCGAATGAATATTGAGTTGGACATAATGCATTTTATTGGCATCAAGTCATCGCATGGAAATGATCTTCGAACATGAAAAATAAACGACAAACGATGAATGAACGACAGAAATTCAAAAATCCACACAATCCACCACATAATACAGGACACATAGGCGTGTGAAGAGTGTGCAAAATGAGAGGCAAATTGATGAAACGAATGAAATGTGTAAAATGCATTAAAATGCATAATAATAATGAGAGAAGATCAGCTCTGATACAACAAATTTATGATAATAGTCAACTTGATATAGCTGTGCCACTCAACAGAGACAGATGCATACCACATTCAACTGGATATTCAACAATCAAATGAAGTGAAAAATTTAATGTAAAAATTGCATAAAAATGAAGCAAAAACACCAACAACAGCAAATATAATCAGACATTCCCGAACACTCCTCATACGAATCGCAGCAAATAATTAACTTTTTTTTTTTTTTTGTTGTGTGCATATGCGTGCATATTTTGTCTCCCTCGCCCAATGTGCACAATGTTTCCAATCTGGTTATCTTGTTCAGGCGACATTTAATTTGAATTTTTTGTAGACATTGTGAATGTGCGTTTCAATATTTAGCTTTTTTGTTATTGCCTTCTTTTTTTTCGCCTCTTTTTCTCGATCCCTCCATTTTGAGCTATTACTTTGTGCTGTGTAGGTGTTGGTGTGCAAATTTCGAATTGAATTCTATTTGCTTATGTTCTGTTGTTGGTTTTTTTTTCGTCTTCAAAAACTTTTCAATCTTCAGACTACAGACTAGACAAGTATTTCAAAGTTTGACTATTTATTTGCATATGTTTTTCTTTCTTCTTTCTTCTAAATCTAAAAATTGATGCGTAGGAATGTGTTTTCTGCAATTTACACGAGAGATAATAATAAACAATTTTAATTTAGTGTAACGTTTTCACGACAGACAAACCCCGAATGTATGGGCAGCAGTTTTTCTCTTGCCACAATTTGATTGACATTCGCTAAAAGTTGGCAAAAAAAAAACACATTTACTTTTTTATGTGGCTGTGAGAAACGCAGAAACCAGAAATGATAGTAAGTGAAAGAGAGAAAAACTGTGGAAAAAGGGAAACTGCATCGATCGCCATTAAAAGAAATGCAACACCAATTTAATGCTGGATCTCAATGAATTCATTTTGACAATGTTCAGATCTCCTGAATTGTAATTTATAATTTATATTATATGTTTTAAATGGATTCATTCAATTTGTTATTGCTACCGCTTTCGCACACAAATGTCTCGAAATGAATAGCGGTAATTTATTTTTTCTGTTTCTGGAAATGCTGATGTTTGTTCCTTCTAATGTCGAGTCGATTTTTAGTTTTATATTTCATATAATGTTGATAATGTTGATTCTTAACAACAACAATGAATTCATCTTTTATCATTTGAAATGCGGGCGATTAACGAATCACACAATTGAACTGAAAAAAAAATAAAAAATATATAAAAACTGTGCATTGCTCGAAATGGAAAAAATAAACTACAATTATATTTCGGTTTCCTATCACATTTGGGTCTGTTTTTTGTTTGTCATATTCATTTGTGAAAATTGAAAAATTCACGATGTCATTCATTTAAATCCATATGATTCACAGCCATTTCGTTCTTTCATGAAAAAATAATAATAATGCAATGTGCATATTGTGTGTCGTGTGTCGTTTGTCGTGTGTTACAAGAAATCAATGGAATTTCATGTGATTTTATGATTGCGCGATGAAAATTATCCGACAGAAACCGCTGAGTGATTGTTTTTAAAGCAAACAGCAGAATATCAAAACGCAAATGATGAAACACTCGAATAGTAGTGAATGGACAATTTTCAGCATGAACATTAAAACAAATTGAATGAATGAATGAAGAAAAAAATAACGAATCGAATTTTGGGAAGGAAAAAAAAGAAAGAATTGTGAAGCGATGAATTCAATGGATGAAAAAAAAATAATTCATAGCTTAATTGTATGTGCGTGTGAGCATATATTATTCGTCGTGTCACGCTGATGTGCACACCTAAGCATATTTTTATTATAAAATGATCTTTTTTCTATATCTCTACATTTTGGTTTAATCTTGCCTCTTTCTCACTCCATAGCTCAGTCAGTTGGTGGATTTTCACCCTGCTTGCATTCCAGCAAGACATGGTGCAATTTCATTGATCAGTTATTTTATTTAATTTAATTCTCGCTAATTTCACAGAAATACACTATACATTCGTAACATGTGAGCAATCTATGGCTCAACATTTAAACACAAATATTCGGTCAAAAATGGCAGTTAAATGAGAGCACACACACACACAATCGCTATTGCACGCACATGAAAAAAATAGAAGAAGAAAAAAACGAACGCAAATTATTTTATATAATTTAGGAGTTTCATGCATCAGTTGAATTTCAAATCATTTCATTTCAATTGTACTCTTCGTTTCACTATTTGCCATTACAAATTTCTTATTTTGTTATTGGTGGTATTCCGTATTCACTTGAAATTCATATATTTCCGGATGTCATATTTTCAAACGCTCTGGAATTGCTGATGCATCCAAAAATGCATCTTAGTTTCGTCTCATTTAAAATGTATCCCACATTGTTGTATCAATGTGTTCAAACCATTCATTTTATCGAAACCACATGCAATTCCAAACGTTTTAGTTTTTAACTTTAGGTTCATTTAGCAAATTTTTCAATTTGATTCGAATGCGAATGTTTTCATTCATTTTAACTATTTGCATACAGAATAAATGTAGAAAGTTTTTGAAGATGTAGACTGTAGAAAAAGTTTGCAAAAGACAAAAAAAAAATACACTGACGAAATGATCATTTGATATTTATTTCGATTGAATTTGAATTCAAAATGAAATTTAAATTGAATTGAATTGAAAATTCTGACATTTTACCATTTTCATTAGCTACTGTTTATACTCTTAACTGTAAACCAATCAACAATTCTATATATTTATGAATTTTTTAAACGAAATAAGACCATCCCAATGTCAATCATGTTACTTGTTGCATTGCTGCATATTACGAACAAATTTCCGCTTATGAATAAATGAAATTTTAATTTGAAAATTATTTGAATTTCGAAAATGATAAATGAAGATGTGTGTGTGTGTGTGTGTGTTCAGTGTTGATTGAATGAATCATCCAATTCATTTGCCGTGTCATGAATCCATCATATCGAATTTCAAACATATCGGCCATCCAAATCTTTTCTCTGTTTTACTTTACCTCTTTCTATCCATTTATTATATGAAGGCGTGCCAGCCACTGGCCAATTCATTTCGCTTCGAAATAAAAGTTTTCTCTATTCTTACATCGTATAAACAGTATTAGTCGGGTGGTAATGAACAAATTTCTAATCAATTGCGACGCTAAACGGCTGGCAAACTAAAATTTACTACAAAATTGATTTACGAAATAATTCATCGTCAACATCGGAAAAGACGAATGAGTATGTGAAGGAAATAGCGTTAGTGACCACAAATTCTTATGAAAAATTTCTCCATTTAATTTCAATTATTTCAAGAAACCATCACAAAATGGAACGAGACCCAGCAATCAGCCATATCAGAAAAAAAAAATACTCTTTCAATTCATTATAATCATTTAAATTGCAATATATTTGAATTCGATAATCGTTTAGTTGTTTGGCTGTGAGATCATATCATATCGCAGGCACATATGTACATTTATTCACATTGTGATGTATGAATGTTGCCATTGAATTGAACAGTAACAGTAACATTACGCCAGAAAGAGAGAAAATAGAGAATGAATGAACACTTCAATGCATTAATTTCGATAAAATATATCTGTGGCAACAACGACAACAACAACAACAACAACAGTCTGTAGTCAGTAACGCACAAGTGTTAGTTGTTGGTTTTAAATGGAAATTATCGCATAGTGCCAACAATAAAAATAATTGTTAATAGCATTGCTATCGTTTTTAATGAAAGTTATTTAGATTTGAATTAAATTAATGTATCCAGCTAACGCTCAATGGTGAGATTAAAATGACTGTATGGATGGTTGTGTGTTTGTGTGCGGAATTTTCTCGAGAGCGCATTCTTTGAATCGGCAGCCAATCCAAAATGAAAATTTAAATCGAGTTGAAACCATACGCACAATGCAGTACCATAAGAACCATAAGTGCTTCATCTTTCACAATGCCCATTTATCCAATAATTTCTCAAACACTTTACAATTTCAAAAACTATACAAACCGCCATCATAAACACATGGTTGAATCAGAATATAATATAAATTTACTCCGTTCATATATTAAATATATATATATATATTTAAAGTCATATCCATTTTAATTATTTTTCTTCATTTAGTCGGATCAATTTGATTGGGATTTTTATTTTGTTTAAATTTGTTTGCGTATGGTTATGGTTTGGCTTTCTCGCGGAGCCACTTACAATTGAAATTGAATATTTTGTAGTTTGTAACTTTGAACATTTGAAAATTTCTATGACCTTCTTGGCTCAAATAGTAGTTATACAAACCATGCCTAGCGGTTCAAATTTTTTCATTTTCCTAAAAAAAAAAAAAATGAAAATATTACGAATCCAGTCAATGTTCAATGTTCAGCAACATAATTGAGTAAAATTTATTTACGTGAACTGAAGTCAAAAGTGCGATGATACGTTATGCATTATGCAAGATGCCTGACTCCGAGATACTAACATGAGTTTGTTAATCTCATCAATGCAATACATTTATTTACCAAACGGAAATTAATAAAAACAAAGTTTATGGTAATGACGGCGTTAAGTAATTTAAGATTTAAAGTTTAAAGAAAACGAAAATTCATTCAGATTGGAGCCGGCTGAATGTCTTCATCAAAGCCGTTTCATTGTGTGATTATTATTTTTAAGACGTTTTTTTTTGTTTTTTTTTTTGGTTTCGTTGTAGCCGTTTTTATAGTGATATCATTGTGCGTGTAATTAGTAGTTATGTTTTGTGATGTTGAAAATTGCAATTTAATAACATTTCAGATTTTATGAATCAGAACGTTTTGCGCAATAACGATAGAGTCATATAGGCAAGTCAAGATTCAAGTATTGTTTGCATAAAAATGTTCCATAAAAAAAAAGCATTCCTTTTATTAATTTGTACCACCAGTTGAAAGCATTAATGGTAAAATAGAATTTTATTGCATTGTTGATACTTGAAGTGGCATCGAGAGGTACACTTATCGTTAGTCAATATATTCCATATTCCTTTTTTCCTGCGACTCATTCTTATCGCTTATTGAAATCTGTTTCTTTCGCACACTTGAAATGAATTCACTTGGCTCATCTTTTCTTTTCTTTTTTTTTTATTTACATTTTGTTTTCAAGTGGATTGTATTCTGTCACCGTTGTTGTTGGTATGGCTGTTGTTGAATTTATAAATCACATTTACAAACAACAATGCACACGTACTTCAATGTTTGAACATATTGTACCACTTGTAATTGCTACTGATGAAAAAATGCATTCGAATATTTTGCGCTTTGTTTGTTGCACTTTTGGTTGCTCAATTTTACCGCAATGTTTATGCACTTAAAAACGATTTAGTGACAATTTCGATCGATCGAATTATCATGTTTATTTAGCCTTATGATAAATTTGTCAACTATTGAATAGAATATATGTTTGATTCGTTTGACGTTTAACTGTATTTATTGTAATGGTGCTGGGAAACATTCAGCATTCAGCTAACTGGGGAGAATCACACCGAAATATAAAAATAATAATAATAATCCGTATTGGCAGAAAATAGATATTATGCTGGCTTTATAATGAATGAATGAATGAATGAATGAATGACAGACATGTTACAACATCGTACAATGATTTTGATATGAAAATAAACCGAAAATATTTGCCACTGACATGTCACATGGGAATCCAAAAAAAGAAGAGAGAAAAACGAAGAAGAAGAAGAAGAAGAAGAAGAATTGATAAATGGTTTGAGAGCATTTCATTCTACGATATATATGAATGCGTGTGTGATTAATTATGTCTGATTATCATCTGACATGTATTTTCTTTTCTCTGGTTGAAAAGGACACAACATCTTAATTATCAATATTAAAATAAATACCGGATTGTTGACTTTGCACATATCGTTTTTCGTTCTCCCTTCACTTGCACCGATGCTATGTCCACCAGCATCATCATGTGGGGACCAAATCCGATGAAAATATTCGAATATTGTTTCGATTATTATTTTTCATTTGTGTACCGTGCGACTCGGTTGAATCTAAAATTGAATTCATTGCTGGCGTATTTGTTATTTGTGAAATCATGCCAATGAACTTAAAATCAAAATTAGAAAGGATGTCAGAGATGAGCCGAACATATTCGAGCATCTGAATGAACATATGGCCGAAGCCAAAGCGAATGATGTCATGATTACGATGATAATTTTCTTCGTTTTTATTTTATTCGAATCGAAATATAATACAAACAAACAAACAATTTACCGAATGGAGTAAAACGAACTTATCTGTTTCTTTATTCGTTCCCGTAATAGCATTGTCGTGATGAATTGAATACGTGTCGAATGCAATAGTATCATCATTTACAAATATGAAAACGTAATCAATTTGAGCATTGAATAAACTAGCAACAACAGCAACAATAACAATTATAATCATCATCAATAGAGAGAAAATGGAAGAATAAAAAATAAAAAAAATAAAAAATGAAAAATTTTCTTGATCAGATTCGCCTTGACCCCAAAGGTTAGTTCGTCACATGATGCGATTCTCAGAGTTGAGAGTCAAGCGAAGAATGCTTATTCAGCGAGTACAATAATAATCGAATAAAGCAAAAATAATGGATTTGCTCAATTGAAGAAATGAACGCAATGAAAACGTTGCTGTTTCATTTCATTCGTAGAAAATTTATTTATTGTGACCATTCGTGATTGGCTATCCATCATTTATCTTCTCTTTCATAACTAACATCTTTTTTTGCACAAAACCGATGAATTGTGAATAATCCATGAACTTATTAACACAAACACATTCGTGCTTTTCATTGATTGGAAGAAAAAAAAGAATTCAATTCATAACACTTTAATAATGGCCGTTAGTTTAATGTCATAATTTGAATAGAGTTGAAATCATTTGCAAGCAAAAAATTCTTTCAAGTACTAAATTTTCCATTGAAATACGGAATAATAATAATTATGAACAAAGGCATATGGAAAACTAATATAGCAAAATAAATTTCATCTAAATATGATCATTTATCTTAACCAATGCTGAACCGATTAGGTGTACGGACATGTTAAACTAAACATATCATGCCACAGCAAAAGAAGACAATAGAAAAATAGCGCTAGACAATCGCTTCAACCAAATTTCACACACACAAACACACTAATCCATTACAATTGTCGTGAAAGTGATGTACATGTGCAATTGCTTGCGAAAATTTGTGTTTTGTGTATGCAGTGTGCAAAATGCAGAAATGAAAAATGAAAATATTGAAAATTGAACATGGAGCTCTCAAACCACTAAACAACGAAATAATGATATGAAAGATTACAAATCAGCATTGACTGAGCCCTGATTGTGTTGCATTTATTCAATGTTCCTGATGTAGTTCCTGTTGTTGCTATTTCAGGTTTTTTTTTCGCTTCGTTTTTCTCTCTGCGATTTATTTGAAGATTGCCGCGCGATTGTTAGTTCGCCTGATGCTCTGATGTTGCGACATTTGATCATGAAATCGAACGAATCAACGGAGTAAAAAAACCTGCATCGCAAAAATCAGAGAGAAACGTGTAGTTCTTCCTTGATTTTCGATCGATCCTCATAGTCTTTGCTCAGCATCAATGCGTCTCTTCGATGCTCTTTTTGTTCTTTTTCCTTTTTTTTTCGAATTCTGTTCGTTTTTTATCCGTCTTTTGTTTGTTGTTATATTGAGGCTCTATTTCCCACATATCCGATTGCTCGTCTTTACTTTTTCATCTTTTCACATCGCAACTAAAGGTCTTGTGCACATGGCACAGAATATCGAAAATTTAGCTCAAGAGAGAAGATGATACAAATATCAGCATGTCTTTCATCTCAAAGTCATTTCATTTCATGTGTTTTATTCATTATTATTATTTGGATATGATGAGAATTTACGAGAAAAATGGGAACCCAAACCTAAATCGATTCGATTTTATTTATGCAAAAGGTTAATTAAGCTAATATGCTCGCTAACTTGTTTGCATTCGGCCATCGATGTGAGTCGAACGAATTTTCATTATTCTTTTGTGAATTTTGTGACAAAATGATGGCCAATTTCAGACGCGATTCAGGAATTTACAAAAAAAAAAATAAAAAAAATAAAAAAAAATAAGCTTTACAATGTATGATGCAGAAAACAAGATAATCAACTTGGTTGGTTTTGCCTTTATTTATTTGATATGA
The DNA here is from genome assembly GCA_000149185.1 of Mayetiola destructor. Lineage (NCBI taxonomy): Eukaryota > Metazoa > Arthropoda > Insecta > Diptera > Cecidomyiidae > Mayetiola > Mayetiola destructor. The sequence goes on from GL501520.1 coordinate 520,357, forward strand.
TTTGATTTTGTATTTTTATTCGATTAAATGAGAATGAATCAATGTAAATATCGCATAATTCCTGTATTGACAGCCGCTAATTAATTATATAAAAATGCGAATCGTAAGGAAATCAATGACAACGAACGCTTTCAGTGTATTCAATTTGAGAAATTGATGCTGATTTGCACATTCAATTTAAGATCAAAGTTCGAATCATCATTAAATACAGCAACCGTAAAGAAAACTCAAATGATCAATTTGACACATGATTTTATGAACACTGAAGAGAAAAATTGAACAAATCGATTAAATGAATAGGAAAAAGATGAGTGAAAAAAATTGGCAAAGAGCTATAGAAATGGCAATGCGAACAATCAATTCAAACAGAAATATACGTATAGCACCAAATGCAAATAGATATGCAACAGATACAGGCACTGGGCACTGTGGCGAAAAACATATAAAAGGCTACGACATTGGCCATTAAATCATCTTACAACAACAATGTTTTAGTGTAATTTATCATTTCAAAACGCCAGGAATAATCAACACGCTGATTAAAATTAACTAAATAGCCGTGTTTATGGCTATAGAACCATCGCCCATCAATGAATATATGAATATGAGTGCAAATGTGCGGGCAGCGTCAACACAAAATCATGTTATTTCATAAGATAAATGTAGTAATTTTCATTTTGAATGCGAATTTACACGATATAACAAATCGACCAAATGGGAGAAAGCAGATAGAACACGTTCGCTTGTATGCAAACTCCGTTAGATTTGTGTCACGAAAGTTTTTCTCTTATTCGAATCATATTTTTATTATTTTTTTTAAAAAGTATTTTGTTTTCTATCCACAGGAATGCACACGGCGACAAGAAAGGAAGGAAGGAAAGAGAGAGTTGTGAGTTTATGGCATAAATCTAAGTGTCAATATTTTGCATTCTTTTCATTTTTCGTGTATGCTATTTGACGGTCGTCATTAGTCTTCTTAAAAACATTATATGGCTGCTTTTTGTTTCTGGTTGCGTTCCAGTTCTGATATATATATATATATATATATATTGTGTATATATTTATTGTTCGTGCTTCGAACACAAAATCGATATGGGATGTCGTGTAATTGAGAATGTCAAAATATGAGAATCATTCTTCGTTTTATTCGGTTTCGATCGCATTGAAAACACGACAAACGAGAAACGATCCTGAATCTTAAAAATGAGAAGAGAATGCGAATGTTGCGCTGAGATAAACATGTAAGAAAATACACAACAGACTACATCAACGAAAAGGCTATGAGTTGTGTGATGAGTGGGCGGATTAAGGTATGCAATGGATTTATATTCGAAATTCAACCGATTCAACAAATTAAGTGAGTTCATTCTATCCATTCGGTGAATCATCGATTCAGACAAACAGTTGAAACAATTCATCAAATAAAAATTTAGACATTTTTTTTTTCAATAAATTCAGGGAATATGACTATTTATATCGCGTAGCGTATTCGTCATTTCGTCCATTTTGCAAATTGTGTGCAGCGTGGCAAAAACAAAACTACTTTACTTGTTTCCAAAGTAGTGGAATGCATACGCACGCCTTTTGTTTTGTTGCTACGGCACCGATTGCACACAGTACAGCCAATAGTTTTCGACTGAACGAAAAACATTCGTTGTTTTTTTCTTTTTCTTTTTTGGGGGGTTTTTTTCTTCTTTTTCAGTAATTGGTTTTCTTCAAAAAGTTTCTCAATTTTCCTTTATTGTTTTTCGTTTTTCGAAATCCAATTTTCAGGCAAATGCTGAATGCAAAACCATTCGTAGCTGTGATGGTGAGCATTGTCGAATGAACAAACTTAAATTGATTGTAAAATTCATTTGGAATTAATTGCAAAAGTAACCGCAGTCTTTTTTTCAGCTCTTTTGCGGTTCAATGTTTCTCATGCACAATTTTTGGATGAAAAACCATTCAAATGAAATGAAGAGCAATCAAACGAATGAAAGAATCGTGTACGGATCGCCGCATCGACATTTAGTATGAACACGTGAACGGACAAACAAACGAACAATACAGCATTGTATTGGTGGAGGTTTCCATAGTAACAAATCGAATGTTCGATCCAAACTAAATCGAATATAAAGAGAAAGAGAACCGTTCTCAATGAATCGAATAAGAAAAAACCAACGGACTGAAAGGGAACGTGTACCACAGAACAGAATAGAACGAAGCAACCATGTTGAATCATTACAAAAACCATTATATCGCATCGGGTATATACATTCGTTTCATTCGCTCATCGTTTGGTTGAGTGAAATTTTTGAGTGAATTTTTGATGCGTTTGAGTATTTTTGTTTGATTGAATTGCGTTTGGATTGCGTCTGCCGCTACATCAATCGCATTGATAACAAAAATATATTAAGCGACAGCAAAACATCGGAGGATTGACACAAATGAATATATATATTCATCTCTTTTGCACAATAAATTTGTATTGTTTGTATTACTATTACGTTTACTCCCCGGTTACCGAATCAGCCGCTAGCTATAAATATTCCATGTAAATGGTTTGTTTTTGTTATATTTCTTCCATTTTAATGGGATTCAGTTGAGCATAGACGGAATATCATGATGACGACGATGACGATAACAACGACACATCGACATCGACATCGACATCGACACCGACAACAAACGAGAAAAGCCATCACGACGGCAATGGCATGGATTTTGAACAGCAAAACAGAACACAACAACAGAACCGAATCAAGCTGAACAGTGAACAGAGAACAGCGCATGCATATATGCTATAACTGTGGCGTGAAAACACACAGCAGACTTTAACCGAAACATGAAAATAATTCCAAGCCCAAAACACATCAGACGGATGAATGTTTCTTGTCTTATGGCATTGATGGTAATAGAGGGCTTTTGTATATGTCATAAAAAACATTTTATCGCTGTCTGAATGGTCTATTTCTTTGATTCGGTGTATAGATTTCTTTATTATTATGAATTTGCTTGTATTCAGTATACATTTTTGGATTTAATGTGTCTATTTCAATTTGAATCCGAGTTTTCGACTCATTTTATTCAATATATTGCAGTCAAATTGGATGGTTGTGTGTGTGTGTGTGTGTGTTTGTATTTTTGTGCGTCTTTTATGTATGCGCATCGGATGGAAACAATTTTTCCGTGTATTTTTCGCACCTTTCAATCTTCAATCAACAATACGGATTTCCATTTGTTCATTCCTTCCGTCTTATTTTATTTTTGTTTCTTGATAATATTTATTGTCATTGATATGATATTGTTGATGGATTTTTTTTTCTTATCTTCTTTTGTCGCAATGATGCAAAAGTATTGAAAATCCAAAGGATAACAAATCCAGACATTTTAGCATTCAAAAAATACATTCTGCATTGTGGCAAAAGCGTGAATGGCAAGAAAGTCTGTAATTGGCAGTTTTGTGCCATTTTGTGATGACGAATATCTATTATACATATGTCGTATGAGAAATGTTGAATTGAGTAGGGGATTGAATTGGGGAGCTGCGCACAATAAATCTTTTGATTTGTAACACATCCGATTGTCCGTATATTCTGCACATTTATTTCTATTTCGATTTGAAAACATTGCCATTGGATAAATAGACCGTTCCATCCGTTCGTATGTATGCCAACAGCCAACAGCCAACAGCCAACAGTTAAGCATTCACATTTTACATTCAATGCTCTTTTGTAATCATTTTCCACACAACAATTTTGTTCACTGATACCAATGCATGGCACTCAAGAATGAGGATGATACAAATTTGTGTGCATTCAAAAATGAATATATTCCGACAATTTTGCATTTAAATAATAATTCACTTCAGACAATGCACAACTACACCACATACGAAAACAAAATCGAGGAAAATTTTAATTGGTTCAGTACCCAAACAATCAAACAAATTGTGATTATTATTATTATTATTATTATCATTCGTTTTTCTTCGTTTGCAACAATTTTCCATTAACCTTCACATCCATGACATGGGCTTCAAAAACATTTCCAAAAACATCCGAAAAATGAAAATTGTTATCCGGCATTTGAATACAATTTATCCATATCTTAGTTGCCCCATCATTTTTGGAATGCATATCAAATGGCATATACAAAAATCCACAAAATGAATGAGCAACTATACACTAAGGGCGAAAAAGTATGAAGAGAAAACGAAAGAAAACGAACGAAAACGAACGAAAAAAAAAAGACACACAAACAGTAACTCAATGAATTCAAAATGAAGGAATGCGTAAAATTGAAAATTCGTATGCTGGCAGGGCTATAAGTATATGTATAGTGCTTAGTCCTGATACCTCTTATACATCTAATGGCAATATTCAATGGCAAAGCGAAAAGATGGTATTTCCTTTTGCACAAGAAAAAACATTTTAATGAAAAATTCGTTTTTCAATTTCCACTTGGTTTTTGGTTCAGATGGTAAAGAGAAAATGATGTGTGTTTATGTGTAGATAATTTTCTAATATCGTCAGAAGGCATTGTGTGTGCCGCACAACACATTGAACAAATGTGAAACGGCTGAGGAATAGACATGGATGGAATGTTTTGTGAAATGTGAAAATATGGAAAATAAGAAAACTACTATGATGATGGGTGATGGGTGATGGGTGATAGGCGATGGCTGATGGAATATGTGTTTGTTGGTAGTTGTTACACACTATCAACAATTTAATGGCGCACAATGATTTCCTTTGCCTAGTGGCGTCTGTCTCTCTCTCTCTCTCTTTCTCTCTCTCTCTCTCATCCATCCATCCATCGTTGAAAATATTTTTGGGAAAACATAATGAATCAGCGTAAATGAATTTTCTTCTGTTTTTTCTTCCACGAATGTTTCGTTTTGCGTTTTTCGATTTTTCAGACGGAATTTTTCATTTCGGTTTTCGAGTTCTATAAATTGTGAATGTCTACTGTGTGATGATGTACAATTCATTGGTGTCATTGTTGTTTGTCGTCATGATGCCTGGCTGGTCGTTGTGCCGTTTATGGTTTTTCACAATTGTTATGGGTTGCTTTCTTCGGCATCTAGCATCTAGATCAAGTTGTTAGCCAATTTTATTAATGGAAATTTATCAAAATACATATATCGCATTCGTCGAACCCAAACTCTTCATTGTGCTCAAGCATAATCGTTCATTCGTTCCGTTTGTGTTATTTCTTGCTGTAGAATCTATACAATAGCAATGGCAATGGCAATGGCAATATGTGTTAGTGTATGCATGTGCCCTTTTCCACACATTGTTGACGATTTAATACGATGATTTTAAGTATTTTATGATCATCATTTTAATGGATTACGAACATTATTATGTGCATTCATTTTTGATGAAAGAGAGCGACGCCGTTCAATCTTAATTCACATTTTATTTGCGTTGCGAGCATTTCCGAATTTCACATTGTAGCCAAATCAATTGGTTGCCGAGCCATTTGGGCTGTGGCCGCAAAATGCTGTTGAACCTCTTTTTTTTCTCTATGAAATTTTATTTAAGCTGAATGTGAATTGAATGGTGTATCGCTTGCAGTCAAATGCAAAAAGAAACATAAAAATTTCAACAACAGCAAACAGCAACAAACAAGAAAATCTTATGATACATTAGATGCGATGCCGACGCTTATAAAAATACGTCAAAAATCGAAATACAATGAACCCGAGACGCATCACCATCAAACGTATATTTTATTTTTCCAGTCAATTGCGCACATAGCAACACTAATCAATACGAACAAAAGGAATTTCAACAATGTCTTTCGCCATTTGCCATACGCCATTCGCCACCATATTATTCATAATTTTGAAATCCGTTACTTACGGCCCTGTACACAATCCCATTGAACATTGACCGGTGCTCATTATTCGGAACAGAGTTATTATTATTCAAGAGAGACAAAAAAAAAACGAAAAAAAAAACAAGTCATATTCAAATTTCGGATGAATTCAAGTGAAAACCGATTCAATGATGATTAATTCCATTCAAATTTGTACTTATTATGCGATCGAATGAAAACAAATTCCAAATAATAATTTATCACCGACCGATATGCATTCCCAATTAGTTCAATAAACGAAGAACAAAACATTACGATATTTTTCATCGTATAGAAATATTTTCAACGAATTGATTTTCGATTGTCACCGTCATCAGATTGTCTTAAGAAGCGCAAACATATGTTTCTGAGCAAATATCAAGAATCCGCTCCAAACTATTTTCATCTCCTGTATCTCCATATATTTTACACGAAAATAAGTATTCTCAATTAAATTCTTCGAATGAATCGGATCATAATAATAATAATCGTTTGCTAATTTGAAATCGTCGTATGAATTTAACAAAATCGACGTCTATCTTTAATTAATATTATTATCGATCAAATTGTGGTTGGTGAACATTTACGGGATATTCCGAGCATTGATTGCGTTACATTTATATTGCAACATCAACATTTTCTGACAACACATGAAATCCGATATATTTGAATCGTTTCACATAATTAAGCGTTTGTCGGATTACTCAAAAGTTAATTTGGATGTGCTTTTTTATCTTTCATTCGTTTTCTGAATCAATTTTCGTTCGTTTGTTCATTTGTTTATTGTTGTTGTTGTTGCCTTTTTTGATTTTTTTTTTTTTTTTTTGTTATTCGTCTCAATTCATTTACTTTTCGGAACTGATACTTTTGCATTTGGA
>GL501520.1:529068-564591 GCA_000149185.1 Mayetiola destructor
GAGAGAGAGAGAGAAATTGCAACACAAACACAATATTACTAGGATAAAATTCTCTATTTTTCTCCTTTCCTTGCTCTCAATTCTCGATGTGCCCGAAACTAGTGAATAAAGCGTTCAAAATTTACAATGTATGCTATGCAAACTGCGTTTATACAATCACCACACAAGAAGAGCCGAGGAAATCACACAAAATGTTTTCTCTTTTTCTACAATTTGTGCATTTTGTGCTTGTAATTTCATTAAAATATAATAGAATGGAGCTGCATATTGCAAGAAATCTCAAATTAAATACATACATATATATATATATGAATATTCATGTTTGAATTGATATGGCCGGATATCGGTTACTCGGCATCTTTCATATTCAATATACAGTATAGTTCCACTAAAAGGACCACTTTAGTTGCCGGTTAATTGGTTCACAAATGAGACTTTACTGTATCATGAATGATGGAAGCATCTCTAAGTAAACCTCGTTGGTTGAAGCTTTTTAAACAGTTGATTGGCAAACTCATTTATTCATAAAATTTAAAAATATACATTGTTGACGATGCAATAGAATTCAATCTTCGTAAAAACTGCACCGAAGATTCATAGTTGGACACTGGACGAATTAAAATTGTCAAATTGTCTAAGATGTGATAGAAAATATATGAATACAATATGAATATGATCGCTATTGCAGCGTACAACAAACATTTGACGAAAATTACAAAGCAAAACCATTTCAGTTTTCTTTCTATGGCAAATTTTTTTCTGGCTACTTGAGAAGAAATACACACAGATTTATTTTGTGCCCATCGTTGTGTTTTTCAAGCAATTCAATATTTAATATGTGCAATATGAAACATATGATTTTGATATTGGTTTTATCCAGTATCCATTTCTATTGCCCGCGTAAACTCCTTCATTTTTCATCTGGTTTTTTCTTTCTCTCTTTTTTTTTTTGATTTTTCGTCGTTGATGCAATTTTGCTGATTGTTTTCGCCGCAATTTCGTATGCAGTTCCATTTTGGATCAGCAATTGAATAAAATATTTGCGGTTTTTGACCGTACGCTGTACAATAAAAATTTGATATGCTGAAATGTTCAATGGTCAGCATTATACCATGACCTGATGATGATGTTTGTCAGACAAGCTAGCATTACCTATTTTTGTTTGGCCAAATGGTCAAAAATGTAGAATTGAATCAATGATTTGAAATACAAGTATCAACCGATTGCATGCATCAGAATGTATTGCAACTAAAACATTGTTTGCCTACAGATTATTTCCAAACGTCTGCCTCACTCCTTCCCATTTTAACCATTGTGTAATTATAGTTATCTTATGCTTCGGTATTGTACAATTTTCAATATGAATAATTGAATGAAAATCGTGCGTACACGTTTGGCACATGATGTTCATGGGCTTAATGTTCAATGTTATTCAACTATATCAGCAGATGCCATGACATGGGGTTTAGTGTTTAGCCAAACTGTAGCCACGATTGACGTTTACTATCAAAAATGGCATACGTCTATACGTCTTGGTTCGTTTTATAATCGGACAAATGATCGATTTGGTTGGCGAAACGTGATTGTTCGAAGAAAGAGAGAGAGAGAGCGGAAAAAAAAGATCGAAAAAAGAGGAAAATTTTTATCCAGCCCAACATTATATCAAAACCAGGGAAAAAAATGTATATGCATGTGCACCGTATTGTACATTAAGATGTAACTGGAAGAGAAGGAAAAAAAGTCATATTCATCTCAGTAGACCCATCGACATGATGAACAATGAACACGATTCCGAATAGAATACACGATGAAATGAAAGAAAGAGAACGAAACGAACATCGAATGGGCAATAAATAAACGATATTTTGTGAAAAAAAAAGAAACAAAACAAAAAAATAAAAATAAAAAGCATTAAAAAGCATGATTTATTGATCACGTGAGACGTTCGCTGTTAGATGTTTTGCTTTCGTTCATCGAAATCAATGCATAACTTAGTTTTTAAATGTCGTTAAATCTCCAACAATTGTACAAGTATATAAAAATTGATGTAAAATATCATTTAAAATACGCTAAACTTAAACATTCAATATTCAATTGGAGACGAACCGACGATGAAGAACAAACATCTAAGAAGTAAACGAATATCAACATATATCTCAATTAAGCGACAGACCATCTGAATCCATAATGAATAGACCGCGCGCTCAAATCACATACAAATAGAAAAACAAAATTGCAATAAAAAGTCGTCATCATCAACATTGTTTGTTGCCGGCGGCCGTTTTGCGTGTTAGTACATGTACATTTGGCAGTGAATTCATTAAATTCGATTATAGCAGACAGCGGACTATGTTGACATGCGCTTTTTATCTGTTATTATATTATTATTATTATTATTTTGCCAACCAAATCGGTTTTTGGTGCGGTCGTCTCTTTGTGAATTTACTTATTTATCGATATCCATCACACATTACAATGATAACTTTAATTGATACTTTGTTAACCATGACTGACAGATGAGCTTAAACGCGCGCGCATCAGTGCATGCAACAAAATTCGACAGTAAAACAAATGAAACAAATATCAAACAAACAAATAAATGAGCGGAGAGAAGAGAAGACGACAAAAAAAAATATGGCGCCTTTTAATGAACGTTGAAAATTCAAATGCATTTTACACCGTAAAATCCAATCGTAACCTAGTTCAATTTTTCAACAAGTACGCAACACCAGACCGCATTATGTGCACATAGAAAATAGAATATATATTTTAAATAAATTGCCAACATAAATTGCAGAATTTGGGTCAAGGTTTATAGTATCTAGTATTGTATATCACCAATTAGTGAAATCATTTCAAATCCTCGATATTTAAATTGTTCATGTATTTGTGGTGATTTGTTGTTGTATAGACAAAAACGGAAAAACTAATAACAATAAATGCCAATGAAAAAAAAAAAAAAATAATAATGAAACGGCAGTGGCGGCAACAGATCAACAGTATCATCAGCCTACGACTACATGCATATTACGATTTTCAGTATTCAAAAAATTCCAAATAAAATGAATGTAATGTAAAAACGAGACATAGAGGAAACATGGATAGATCGAGTGAGCCACAGGGCCACTATAAACATTGAACGTATAAAAGTACTCATCTAATCATTTGCTCGATAAAATCCATTCGACAAAGACATCAACTATTAAATGCTATAAAAACGAGCCCCAAAACGATTACCATTCAAACATCACTTTCAACAGTGTGATTAACCAACAAATTATATTTCCAGTTGTTTTAAGATGCTATTAAAATTCGACATCTTATAGCCCGATTGAAAGTGATCCGGAGACCGGTCATCACAATTTTTGGCACACGTCAAAAACCATAAATAAATTTCCTTATGGCTCATTTTATTTGGATTTAATTGTGATACGCTTTTGATGCAGCTGAACGCCTTATAATAAAAATAAAATGAATATGTATTTTGCATTCACAAGATCAGACGCTTCAAGCCATCCATTTCCATTGTGTTTTGGGGTTGATAACAAAAGTTATTTTATTGAAAATATTTGGTTTGACAATGGCCATAGCCCAATAACAATATGAAGGATATCATTTAACTACTAGTATTTTGTGTGGACGTCACCGTACATGGTCGTCGCATGTATAAAGGAAATAATATTAATAATAAGGGATACCAAAATACAAAATAACTCTCAAACAAAATTTTATATTGACAGCAGACATTGTAACAAACACATATTCAATTACGAAATCGTTTTGGTGCATCGTTATCGTTCACTTTTCATTCAAAATACCGTCAATGAGATCCTAAATAATACCCAAAATGATATCAAAAACATCTAGTATAATTTTATGACATCCCTCAGTCAGCCATTGTATATTGTATCGTTCGTGCGGTAGCATAAAAACATTCGTTTTTCCAACACAACCAATTCATTGAGCAAACTTTGACTACAACAGATATTCCTTTAACCAATTGTTTATATTGGATGGTTCATGCTTACGCATTTTCATTCGGGTTTTACAATTCTATTTTGGTTTGTGTTGAAAGATTTTGATCATGACTGTATCAAAGACTCAGAGTCCAAAGTAATTTTGAGCTGCTTGAAAATATATTTTCCATTTATTGATTTGGTTTTTTCGCTAAGCTTTCTAATCTTCATCTTGTTTTAAGTTTTACTCATGTACAAACAACGCCAACAACAACACCAACAACAATAACAGTCTCTTATCACACAACAATCTTTGTTGGTTATTTTGATTGGCATAACATTTCAAATTCACAGACACACTTGACATGACGTCATCAAATTGCTAATACAATCCTGATCTATCCAAATCTTTTTGCAAGTACTCCAAATATGCGCACATCAATTTTTCGATTAGTCCAGTTACACAGTGAAACACATTTGGTTATATGTATTTTTCTTTCGGTTGAAAGAATGAGATAGGCCATAGTTTTATTAATATTTGTGTCTTTTATGGGGCGCGATGAGATGTTAGGCATATTATTATATGTAAGTATATTATATGGCTGATAACAGATCTAGATTGCCAATAAAACGGTCAGACTGAATGATCAGTATAAACGTCATATCATAAATAAGGCCCATTGTTAATGTTGAATTTTTAAGTGAGAACGGAGAATGGAGAGGCAGCGTTCCATTTACATATACATCCCGTCATTATCTCATCATATCGACGAAATTCAACCGTTGTTGTGTCTTTCTCACTCTCTCTCTTTCTCTCTTTCTCAATCTCCTTTATACATAATAATAATATTCAGATTATTATTATAGATTTTGTGATCTTGAAATTTCATTCAAAGCATTTTCACGGTCATGAACGGTTAAAGCTATTAAAAATTTGATGTTCAAAAATCTACAATAATTGAAAATTTATCATTGAATTTGATAGCATTGCATTCAATTAGGTGCACAAATCATTATTATTATTTATTATTTATTATTATTATCATTGGTGTCGATTGTCGATGATGTCAAAAGACCTGATGATCTTTCGATGTGCCCATGTATTGCCATGTCACAAAATCACATGTTTTTTATTTCGTTTGAATTTATGGATGAAAATGGCCCAAAGAAGACGATATGAATGAAAATAAACATGATAAAAAAGGAGAGAGAGAGAGAGAAAAAAGAGGAAGCCATTTCAATATTGTAGCTTGTAACGCACACAAATGTACGAACAACGGTTAAAGGAAGAATAAACACAATACTGCAGAGTGTGCATAGATGATTCGTCGGCATCCAGTCAATGCTTAATGCTTTGGGGTTATAAACATATAAACTTTTACGATATGAACCATTTACATTTTATGCGTTTGAATTTGATTTTCCGTTTACACGTCAAGTGCGAGTACCGGGTACCGGAATGTAAAGCCTGTTTGTATACGCAGCTTTTTGGAACCGTCGAACACAATACATTTCATATTGAGAGGATTTTGGCATTGTGATAATACACATAGGAAAATCCAACTACGAATTGGATACAAAAGATTATATTTTATGGAATATCAAATACCGAATCATACACAGATACCACATTGTTTTGATATGCATCGTAAAAGTGAATCGTTTAAATGATATATACAAAATGAGTGTCACTGCGTGACTTAAGAGAGCAATAACATGCTAAGATGTCAAAATGATGTCAACGAATGACTTCAAAGTGCATCCTGACACATTGAAAATCGAACGGAACAACTGTCTTTTTTACGATTCATTCGTTTTTTTTTCTCTTGTTATTATTGTCGGATGTTGCTTTTATTTCGATTTACAAATTCGGCATTACGTATTATGAATAATTTATCGTATTCCTTTGAATGAAAAGCATACGGTGCACGAATTTTGAGAGCACAATTAACCATAAAAAAAAAAGTTTTGGATCTGCAGTAATCGACCATGGAATGGACAAAAGAATTGAATATAAAACTGTGCGCGAACTTGAACGCACATATGCAACAGGTAATTTATGTTTATGTTCACCATAATTTTTGCATCTTTGTACCACACCACAACGAGCATCCACTGGAATTGTTTTATTGTTTTTGGCAAGCGATTTTGTTTTTATTTTTGTTGTTGTTGTTGTTTTTTTTTCATTTTCTTAATGAATGTTAACACGAATGAAACATCGGATAGCGATCAATTGAATAAATCAAAATTTAACGAAATATTTATCATTTCCGAATGTGAATGGTAAATATCATTGTTATGATTTCGAATCGTCTTTGATTTTGGTTTCTTCTTCAACATTTCTTCGTTATTTTAGCAGTTTGTAGGGTCATTTAAAATTTATGTGCCTATAAATCAAGAAATTTTGAAAAGTTGACGGCCTCAGCATCCAGCGAAAGTATGAGCACTGAACACTTGATTCTGTTGGTTTGATGAGTTTAATTCGTATGAATTTATATTTTATATATTCAGTAGCCCAAAGCCTGAAGCCAATAAATAATCATTTAAATAATTTATTTTAATGGATTAAATGTTGAAACATTTGATTGAAAAATTCTCTTTCGAAGAGGCGATTCGTGTATTGGATTCAATCACTTAATTGAGTGTCGATTCAAGGGGCGGCTCGCCTTTACACATATACATTTATATATATATATATATACATATATGGGCAATGTGTCAATGACCCATAAATCGATGCAAAATAAATCAATAAACAATTTGCATGAATTGAAACACTATTTCATTTTCATTCGTATGCAGATTTTTGCAAATGATGATTTTAATCAAAGTCAACAAGGTCAACTGCATGAACTTCATTTTTCATTGAACTGCTAGGCACATGTCGCAAACTAAGCATTTCATACAATAATAATACAAATGGAATAAATGTACGAGGCTTGCAAAAAATTCACAAAATTAAAAATAAAAATAAAAATGCCGGTCACATTATGATCAATATTCAAGCTTTAATTTTGATTGTTTGAATCATCACTGTCACTGTCATCATCACCATTATTGTCACTGTCATTATCATGGCCAGTTCAACGCACAAGTTTTCTTAAATACTGTCGTTGTTATTTTCTGGTGGAATTTTCAATTTTTTTTTTTTTTTTAAATCCAAAATTCAAAAAGAATGGAAATTATTTTTATATTCAAACAGTGCTCTCATTCACCTCAAAATTATAGAAATAAACTGGCGTTCAGGGGCTCAAATATGCTACGTGACACAATTTCGTTTCGTATAGTTTGTACAATTGCCAATTTTGCCTTTTGTCTTTGACTTTTTCAATTTAGTGTCGTTTCATTGTGTGAATGTGTTTGGTGTTCAGTGTACGAGGCATATTTTTTGGCTTTTGACCTCTGATCGAGAATATAATGTTTGTTTAATGTTTTTGGCCATTTATCAAATGCTTTTTCAGTGTTTATCAGTCAAATTAATCTACGTGAAAATTTGTTGTTCGGCTTGTTTGCAAATAGTTTGATATTTAGAACTAGACATTGGCTGGAACGACATTCCAATTGTTTAAATATTTCTGTTGATGGCAATGAAATCAATTTGAGAATGGTTCACTCGATGGCACCATACCAGATCAAGAAATTATTAAATACATTTTTCAATAGCCAAACGTCGCTCAACGATCAAATCAAACGCTTATCAAATCAATCGATAGCCAATACACTAAAATTGTCTTCAATGGCAGTTTCCATTTTTCATATATTTGTTTGTGTTTCCATTCCTCCTTTCAACACTCAATACCCGAACATTTCAAATGTTTGATCATTATGCGTGATTTGTCTACGAAGTGTCTTTCATTTAGATTTGTTTCTATCATCCCATCTTAAGCGGTGTCCTCTTCTTTCGCTTGCGTATGTATATTCCACACCAAATGTATTTATTGCGCTCGAACTGTATTATTTAGTTTTATTCGTGTCATTTTTATTCTGGACATAAAAAAAGTGTTTTATGTGAGAATTTTTCGGTTTTATTGTAATTATGTGTTAGACGCATGTGGTGTATTTGATATATGGACTTTTGGTTGATATTTTTTTTCTTTTTCTTTTTATTTTCTTGTGTCTTTATTCTTGTTTTTGTTTTTGTTTTTTGTGTCTTTGCCTGTTTGCCGAGATACTTATAAGACTTTGGAGAATGTTCGTCTGCTTTTTGTTTTATTATTATAATATCATTTGTTTTTCTCAGTTCATAATAACAGCGGCCACGAGTGGCCCACGACAACGTCTAATCTGCAATAATGTTGTGACGTGATATGTTTTGTAAAGTTATTCGAAATAAAGAATATTCCAAGCGCGATTTGATATGGACACATGAGAAACTACAAAATAATAATAATAATAATAATAATAATAATAATAATAATAATAATAATAAAAATATATGATTTGTATTATGTTCCGCATACGATGTGAAAAACCATGCCATCCAATGGCATACCATTTCAAACTCCATCACATCATACAGCATACCAAAAAGCATATATTGAGCTAGCTCCACTTCATAATGAAGATGTTATAATTAAAAATGATTAATTTTCGTTATAAATTATTTCTTTTCGTCTTTTTCCGTCTTTTTTCGTCATCATCTACGTCTCCTCTCAGTTTTTATGCACCGTTTTGTTTTGGCCCGGTTTTCGATAATTTGTAGACCGTGTGCTATGAGCTGCGAGCCGTGTGAAATGTTTGCTGGTAAAATTTTCGGTATTTTCAGTATTTTAACGTCATTTTGAGTTCAACCCATCCAATGATGATTATGATCATCGGGCGACAAATATTAGACATTTTACCACAAATCATATACACAACAACATGCTGAGACATATAAAGTAACTTCATAACGAGCTTAGCCAAATTATCATGGAATATTTTTCGGTTCGAATAAATTATCTTTTAAATGCATAAATTATCAATGACGAAAAGAAAAAAAAAAATAAAAAAAAATAGAAACGATGAACCGTAGAACGTCCTAGGAAACGAAAATACTACAAAGGATGAACGGAGGAAACGACAAAAATGAAGACTCAAATTGACGAACAAAAAACAACGATCGATAATGCACGAGGCATTTATGATACGGGCTGAATTCCATCAAAAAGAACCTGGATCTGGAAATTGAATTCATTTCGAATGCATTCTCAGCGTCAGATTTGATATAGAATGAGTCCAAGAGCTTTTATTATTGTAATTTTATTAGAAGGTATGCCATCCACCATTTTATGTTAATTAAATATTTAAATTAGCAGTTTTACAACGATTTTATTTGATTAAAATGCGTGCATGCTGGCATTTGCTTTTGTACCTGAAACTACATCACAATAAAAACGTATTCCAAAGTGATATATATATATACACACACAGAGACACACAATCAATACGTTTAGACTATTTCCGCAACAATTTTGTTAGTGACATTTGACAAGAGTCGGCATTTGTGTTAAATCTTACACGTGTTTCCACGCGCTAAACAATATCGATCGAATAAATAATAGAGTTCGATGATTTTAGTCGATTTAAAATATATATTCAGCTTTCATCATTGCTATTCGAAAATTTCAATGGATCTATGAAAAACTTTTTCTCTCGTTTATGGCGCGTTTTGTTACTTTCCAAGATTTAAACAATGATTAGACTGGAAATGAAAGAAACAAAACTGATTTTTTATGAAAAATCGATTTTAAAATTATTTTTTTTATTTTCTTTTGGCTATTTACATAATGTTACGTGATAATTGTTATCTTTTGGCTTTTGAATGTTAGATGTTGATTTAAGTAAGTAAGTAAATTGAAATGTGAAAGATTTCTTTTTCTGGAAGGGGAGGGGACAGGAATGATTTTCATTCGTCTCAAGGTTTCCATTAATAATTATCATAATTCAAATGAATGACTTTTAATGATCTAATTGATTTGATTATTATTTTATAGGCATCGATCGGAAATATTCTATTCGAAATAGTCATGAATGTTATGCTTATCTTTCAAGAGACAAACGATGTCCAACAAATTTCGACTCCGAAACGAGTGAATTAAATTGAACAATCTCATTTCGTTCGATGAATATTTCAAAATGGACCGACATTCATGCCAATCTGAAAAGTGAACTGATGAAGTGGAAATTGATTGTGATTGGTTGGCCAAATTGGAACAGAATATCTTCGAATTGTCATTTGAAAAAGCTTGACATTTTGCCATCGCTTTGAACGATTTTCCCTTTTAATTTTCATTTTTTTTTTTTGTCCTTCTTTCTTTATCAATTTCATTCGTCTCTTTATTTTCATCATAATGTGAATGAGCAGCGTCGCGAATACCGAATACATTGAAAATAAAATGAATACATACACCAACACACTCACCGAATATTATGCCACACAAATATCCAAGATATCGCTTTCAGACATGATATTCTCATTATATTAATTTTTTTTATCCAAGCAATAATGTAGCCTGTTCTACATAATGTATTTGTCTTTTTATTGAATTGAATTGAATTATTTATACGTTTGTTTGAAAAATTCTCTCTTGCTCTTGTATTTTCTTTTGCATCCTCTGTCTATCATTGTCTCTGTATTTTCGATTGCGTTTAGGACGCAAAGAATGAGAGCATTATCACCAATGCAACTCCTTCAACTACAGACAAATGAAAATCATACACAGTGAAACCGAAAGATTAACGAAGTGTTCTTTGTGTGTTTTTTGCCATTATTTTTTTTTATCACAGTTCAACAATTCAAGTTGTCGGTTTTCGTTTGCATCATATAATTTTGGAGCATATCCAGATATTGAATGAAAAGGACACAGAAAAAAAACGCGTACATCTCAATTTATATACATTATGCACCTACATACTACTAGTATGATACTAGTATATATAAAATGTATAAAGTTCGATGCAATTTCATATGTATTCTCGCATTAATAATAATAATAATAATACATAAGCTTTCGACTTTCGACACAACCGGAGAAACATTTATCCCCATTCTCCTACAACATGAACGAAGACGAACAAGAAATAAATATAAAATCAGTTGAACAGTTCTTCGGTGGTTTGTCAAACAAATGAAAATTTAGAAAAATTCGCCATCGCAACAACAACAAACTAAATAAATCTAATCGAAGTTTATTCGTTGGCTGCTATTTGAATGAAAATGGGAAGGAATGCAATTCTGTTACGTGAATTTGTTCAAATTCATTTTTCTTTTTAACTTTCAGGAACTTAGGATTTTTCATTATTATGTCTTTTTGTTTTATACAAAAATGCAATGTAAAGAAATGATAAAAAAGAACATCAAAGTTCCAAAGGAATCGAATCCAGCTTTTAGCAAACAAAAAAAGTGAAAGAAAATAAGGAAAACCGAAGAATGATAAAGCATAAATAAAAAGCACACACAGCGAAAAATATGAAGAAAAAAAAACTCAATGGAGCGAAGCGAGACTACAATTGCCCGTATTTGTATATAATGGGAATGGCAGTAACAGCTAACAGCCAACCGATATATTGTATGTGCAACGAAGGAAAATAGCATCACATAATCTATAACGGAACAATATTAGAATCGTTTTCAAATGTGGAGAAAGTTTGCAATCAGTTTGGCACATTTGATGGAGTGAAAGAGACAGTGGCGTGAAAAGCGTTGCAAACGTACAACTACAGGAATACCGAATACCGAGAGATTGAACAAATTGAACTGAGAAATAAATAATAGAAAGAAGACAGAGAGGACAGAGAGAAAAAAAAGAAGAAGAAAAAAAAAAGAATGAAGGAAACCTCCGTAGAAGAAGAAAATGAATTGAATTCCATAAATGCTTATATGTCGTATATGTATACGGTTGAATTCAAATACACGAATAACGTCTTAGTTTCGGATTCGGTGATGCTGAGCGACTGCGCTATGTAAAAACCAATCGCCACCCTATTCGAATTGAATATTGAGAGAGAGCTGAAAGCCGAGAGCTAACCATCATGTACTTTTACGTTCATCGTCATCATCATCATGCAATTTTATTTTAGTTTTTTCGTTTTGGTTTGATTTGGTTTTATTTTATGTTTGTAAACCAATCGTATACAGTGTCAGTCAGATACGAGTAGTTTTGCGAATACAACAACATTATATATGTCCGTGTTATTTATGTCGAGTACCTTTGGCATAGCCATTTTCCTTGTTTTTAACATTTCAATTTTTACCCGTGCACCGAAAACCGTGTCTCGCTACTGAAACCGGTCGATAATAAATACAAACAATTTTATAATGTGGCCAGAAGGTTGAAAATTTGTAAAACTTAAGACTGGATATCTTGGGTACCTATGCTGATGAAAAGATACACAAATGAAAAACAAATACATCCGCATTCTGTCATTACTTGCAATATCTGAATTGTTTGGATACTGGATACATAATGATTTTTATGAACTAAGATTGAAATGTGTATGCTTTGCTATTTGCACAAAAAATGGAAATAAATATGAATGAAGGAAGTGCCGGAATGCATTCCGTTTGAAGCATGTGAACAGTAAACAGTAAACAGTAAACAGGAGGAGTACCTCCAGCACCTTCAATCTACAAACACATAAAACTTACGGAAAATGCATTTGCAGAGCGTCAGCTCATTCATTGAGACCAAAAACGTAAAATGAATGGCACAGCCACTTCTTCCGTTTTCCGGGAAATGAATTGAATTTTCTCTTTCATTCATTTGGATTGGCCCAAACATTGGATGACATTCACTTTAACTCATGTTTTTTTTCATTTGAAATGTCGTATATGTTTATTTGGGACGCGATGCAGTTTGGAATATGCAATTTTTGAAACAGATTGATACGCCATTTTGATGGAATTTTATTCCAATCATCATCAATTTCAGATTTGCGAATATCGCATTCGTGACAATTTGGCCACATTTTGCGACATTTCAGATACAATTTTTGTTTTTGTTTTTCTGTTTGTTTTTTTTTCGAAACAATTATCAACAGTTTTCAAATGTCATCGATAATGGGCACATCAGCCCATATAACGATAATAATAATAATAATAATAAAGCAAAAGGCTGTCAGTGTACCCTCCACTATGCTCGATTCATTCAAGCACTGTTTATAGCAAAAGGTTTAAAGCTCCATAAAATTAATTAGAAAAACGTTTATAAATTACGATTTGAATGGCTTTTGATGGCGGTGGCTTGCTTTCTTCACAGCATTTACGAATTCCCAATATTATGAGCACACCAAAAGCTTCGTTGATGTTAACGTTCATGTAGTTAAAATGGTGAAATTTCTTTTTTGTTTCTTTGTTTTTGAATTTAATGTGAACATAAATGCGTTTCAGTTGGAATATCCGACGGCTCGTTTTATAGTTTAAAAAGTGTTTGGCGGCTTAGGATGCTCAACAAGCATATAGAGAAACAATGTATGCATGCCACACAATAATACTGCTTATTCAATGTTCATTGTTTAATACTTTGAAGTATTTCGACCTACATTGTTGGCAGAAAGTATTTTCCCCCGAATCGAAAAAATATGAGTAACAACAGAATTATCCGAACCGCTCGTATGCCAAGGTACAATTACCAGGCAAAAAATTAAAATTAAAAAACAAATGCAAACGCAAACTAACAGCTAAATTTTAATGCACTAAATTAATTAGAATTAGTTTTGTTGTTGCCAAGTTTCATAAGTTTTTTTTTTTATTTAGATGTGTTTAACATCGGTTCGCATCTTGTCAATCGGTATCTGGTACCCATTGACAGCCTCTTGCTGAGGCAATTACACACGCACACATATCCAGCAATCAAGTTCAATATATATACAATAATTTCACTCAATGGAAACTTTGTATCCGCTACTCGAAATGGCCAACAAATTATTTCAATGGCCAAAAACTGAACGAGAGCAAAGTTAAGGGGCAAACGAAAAAAGTTCGTTTCCAGCTATGAACTATTTAGTCAAAGCCAGTCACTCAGTTTAATGCCAAAAAATATAAAATTTATGAGCTTCAAATGTATATAATGGTTTTGGTGTACATAAAATGTGTATAACAATTTTGGTGACTGTTAAATTTAAGAGAATCATCATCACTTGTTTGATGTATGTGTGCCTTTGTATGCGATGTCAGTGTTCTATTTCACAGACGCTTTGTATTTTGTATTCGGCATTCACATTATTCTTTCGTATTGTTGCTTTGTTCTCTGGTCGTTTCGTTCATTTTTGGTACTTTCGCTCTTGCTGCAGCCGGCTTTGAATATATGAGACTGAGTGTAGGTTTCATTCAGAAACGCCAACAAAAAAAAAGAAAAAGAAAAAAGAAAAAAAAACGCAACAGGCAACAGGCAACACACAAAATGCCACATCACACATACCAATTTAATATTGACTGTGGGGGAGTTATTGTTTTTTACGACTGTTTAAAATGGCCGATTGTCAAGGTTAACGACCCAAACGGGCTTATTAACAATTTTATTTTATTATTTTCTCGTCATAACTTTTCTGGATATTCTGCTATTACTATTTCAACGTCAAAAGGAAAACAAAAACCGAGATTCTCAGCGACGAGAGGCAAACGATACCGAAACATTAAATGATTTCATGTGAAAACTTTATGAAATTTTCTTTGGTTCTGTTGGTGTTTGGTGTTCGATGGCTTGAAACTGTGTTAGTTGAAAATTGTGTTTTTATTTCTGTTCTTGCTGTATTTATTCAATTTCCTTTCGAAATAGACAGATGATTCATTCTCATTGCGATTGTTGGCCGGTAGTAATGGTATTTTCTTCTTCTTCTTCTTATATTTACATTAACCATTTTTGCTGTTGCATATGTTTTCATACCTTTATGTTTTGTTTTTTTTTCGCTCTTCATTTTATACATAAAGATATATTGAGAAATCGTATAAATTATGAGTTGCGAATGAGTGTTTCGAATGAGAGGCTACTTGCATTACATTCAACGATTTAATATACATATATTGTTTGACCGTGAATCGTTTGGTTGGACCAATGCAACAACAAAGGATATCAACATTTGGCTTTATCGTCAGAAAAGAAAATATTAAATAAATGTTCTGCTTAAACTGCTTTCATAATATGCCGCCGGTCACATTCGCAATTCTCAATCCGAAAACTATATTTTATAAAATTACAAACATGAAACGCGTGGTTTGTTTGGATCTTTTTCTTGTTCTTTTCTTTTGTTTTACAAATTCATTTAATACGATCTGTCGATTGAGTTGATTTGGTTTTTATTTTATTTCGCTCGATTTTATAAAAAAAAAAAGAAGATATTTCTCTTTTGTGACTTTGATGGTATTGATCTCCAAGTCGAATGATTGTTGTATTTGGCGGTAATATTTGGGTATTCAGTATTGGGCTTCAGACATTCGATTTCATCGTCATTCGGCATTTGATTCAAGTATGTTCTTTTGTGTTTTGGCAATTTTGTGTTCTTTTGTTGTGGTCATTCGGTGATTCGATTTCGGTGCCGGAAATCCATGCAGATGCAGATGTTGATGTACTACATTTTATTAATACGAAACCTCGAATGAATGGCAAAAATGAAGAAGAACACAAATTTGTCTTTTTTTTGCTAGCCAAAATAATGGGCATCTTAATGAATACATACGTTTCTTTTGATTTGGATGTAATTTAACGTTTAAATTTCATACAACAGACGAAATTGATTCCGTTGAGACTTTGTTTTTCTCATGCTCAATGTCTAACATCCAACGTACGTATATCTCCCATTTATTTTCGATTCATATGTTCATTATAAATTCCAAAATTATGAAAATGTCATCAGTCATTCTCTGTTTATTTTTCCACCGTTGTTATATCGAATTGAATAACAAAAACCGGCTCCACAATATTCATCATTTTAATTATTATTTATATTAATAAAAAAAAAAAAATCAAATTAATTCGTTTCTGTGTTAAGTGGATATTTTGTTTGTGATTTAGCATTAAACATGCTTTTGATCAAGTGTTCATTTCATTCAATTATCGCCCAATATAAATTACATTTCAACTGAACCAATGACCAATAGGCACTGTTCACCACGTTCTTGGCAAATATGTGCCAATTAACACAATTATGAGTGGTTTTAAATTCTAAAATTAAGTAAAATTATGACCGAATCGCATCAGTTTAAATCGAAAATTTGAAATTTTCCGAGAAACTCATTGAGAATTTTTCCAATTTGGTTATCTTTGAAACGCAACTGTGGCGCAATAAAATAAGAACCGTAAATATAAACGAATAACTCAGCCTCACATAATATAAGCATAAGGCATATGCAATAAGAAATCAGTTCACACATTATTGTTGTGTATAAAATACGTGCCAATTGTCAACTGAACCGTATGTATGGCGGACGTGTGCGTTCGCTCACGGATATGGATACAAACAATACAAATCAAACGAGGAATGACATTATGATTAATGATCATCATTATCGCCACAATGCAATATACTTAGTACAATTCCGTTGTTCCCCTTTTATTCTTCTACACATAAAACCAAAATTTATTTGCATTAGACGACGCAATTTAAGCGAGAATGCCAAACGAAAACCAAGAAAGTTGAATGAAATGAACGTGATGAGAAAAATTTCCTCTTTTTCACTTCATTTTATTTATTTATTTTGTTTTGTTTTGTTTTTTTTTTTTTCATTTTCTTTTTTCAATAAAATCTAAAAGGAAAACCCGACACAAAAACATGTACAATGTACACGAACACACAGACCCAAGCCGAGCGCACACTTGAAGGACAAAATATCAAGATTTCAAAACAAAAATCAGTATAAAAGCGAATATTTTCCATTAGTGTAATAAAACCGATAGAAATAGAGAGCAAATGACTCGTGCATAAATTGGTGATCTGGGCAAATGAGATGGGGCATATTGCTGTACAAGTCTTGCCATACTATGCATATTGTCTCAAGCAAGTCTAAGTGAGGGATAACGTCGATTTGGTATTCAGTTTCGATTCGATTATCGAATTACAGTTCATTTCTCATTTCTCATTTCTCATTTTTGTTGTGGTTTGTTACATCGTAACATCGTTTCATTGTTAGATATTGTATTATTGTACGGCATACGACAATATACAAATATGTATACCACTAACTATTCGCGCTACCTTCAACCATAATTGATTTTTCTCTATTCACCATTTCATACAGAAAAATTTATTTATTCGTCAAACAGCGCTATCATGGATACTGGATACTGGATACCGTTTAATAAATAATAATTTGATGCAGTTTGACGGCTACTAAACCAATAGTTGTTTGTTGTTTGTTGTAAATCGGAGAAAATAGCAGCCCCTCGATGCATTATAATAACAAGGCGGGTCATAAGTGATTAGGTTATTTTTCAATATAGATATTTTTTTTCTATTTCTTTTTTCGTTTTGTATTTGTTATTCTTATTTTCCACCGTTCATCATGCTTGAATGTGTTTAGTGAAAAGTTTAGTCTGAATAAATTGATATTAATCAGAAAATTGATGGATTTGGTATATGATGCATAGTTGGCCGCCTAATTTCTAGAGTGTTTCAATCAATAACAATAATGCCACCTATCGGGTAACTTTTTGCAAATCATTTTCCATTATATTTCCCTGTCCGCACACACACACACACACACACACACATGCATTTTAAGTAATATCTCACTCTTTGATATCGATGGAAAATTCTCTTAAATTTTGTCAAAAGCATCAATTTACTAGTGTGCCAGAGCGAATCGAATTCAAATAATTTTAATTGCGAATTTGGTCGTACGGAACTGGTGAGGCCGTAGTGTAATATGATGTATAAAAGTATCAATTAAGAAATTACAAATTAATTGTCTTCAATTCGATTAATTCGATTTCGAATTCGAATTTCGTGTGATGGTCATTTGTTGATTACAACGAATATCAAGCATACAAAATCATTCGAAATGAAAAATTATTCAATTTCAATTCGAAGGAATCGTTATTTCGAATGTTCATCAACAATACGGTATGCTCACCATTCACTTGATTTTCAGCATGAAGAATATATAAATAAATTTACACTCCAAAACGTGTAAAACAACATTGCATTCGTTTGGATTTTAATTCCATAATTTAACGCTTATCGCACATTCTGATGAACACGAATCGAAAATTGCTTCAAATGAAATAATGCGAAATCACAAACTTGATAGCTCAAGTGTTATTGAACATTTTGTGTTTTGAGAATCAATTCGTTTTTTTTTGCTCTTAGGTCGTCGTTGGTCGGGTCATTCTTTCATTCCATTTTTTCTTCGATTCATTGTTTTTTCGGTTGCTTGGTGCCAGGGCACTTGCACATAATGAATTGAATGATTTCGAAAGAGTAATTGACGCGCATCCACAATCGTGAAATGCCGAAAGAAATGTTCGTATGAATATGTGTGTGTGTGTGTGTGTGTGCACTGAAAGACTCAGTGGGAAAAAAATGCCTTTTAGCAACTCAAAATTCATCAGGCTTTATTCTTTGCCCTTTAAATAAACACATGGCAAATGACAATTTTCGAAACAAAATGAAAATTAGTGAATGCATACCACACATTCATGATTGACATTCGATTTGAATTCTTTGATATTTTTTCGCCTCGCTCTTTTTTTCATTTTCTTTATGGAAACACAAACGGAGAATCACATTCGGTACATTCGGTCACCGATTTCATGGATTCAAATCATTCCGAAACATTACCGAATTTAAACACATGCCAAATATAAAATAAACAATGCACGTCAGTCAAATGACTCACGTATATCGCACAAGAAAAATTAAGCGTAAAACGAAAGAAAGAGAGACAAAATTCGGAAAAGAGAAAAAGAAACAAAAAAACTTCAGCCAACCAGAAACAGAGAACATCGATCAAAAGATATTTGGCATATAATTTAATTGGCATTTTTGAGTTACTTTATGTGACCGTTTATCAATTTGGATGTGTTGCATTTTGATTTTGTCAACATTATGTGTTGCCGAACAAAAAGCAAAAAATCTCTTATGGTTTTATGGCACCAGAAACAACACCATTTTTATGTGATTGAGATTCTTCGAGGATTTTTCCCACAATTACTTGTATCTGTCAATTTAGAATGCATTTAATTGTACAGCAAAATCGTAGTAATCCCAAATGTTGTGTTATTTAGGTTGGGTTCAAGGCAGGTTGGGTTCATCATTCGCCATATATTTCATTTCATTTGAATTGGTTCATCTTTTTTGTGCATCATATTTTCTTTTTCTTTTTATGAGCGGATGGACAGTTTTTGTGGTATTTCTCTCTCTCTCTCTCTCTCTCTCTCTGCCTTCTTATGTTATCATACTTTTTGGTGTAGTCCCATACATTCTTCGACGGGATTCTCGAAATTCTATTGGAAAAATCTTCATCAAAAATAACCCACTGTTCCATGAACAGTTCATCTCATTTTTGATTGTATTTTTTATTCGTCATTTTTTTCCTCGTTCTGTCATGTCCATTCAAGATTTTTGGTTTCATTATTTATTTTTTTTTTTCGTAGAATTTATGTAAGGTTATGCTAAGTCTGATTGAGTTCCACGATTTCATATATGGAATGTTAAATCGTATCAATTGAAAATCATCAATCATATCATATAAAAAGCAAATCGAACAACTAAGATGGAAAAGAAGAAAAAAACAAATGCACACACACACACACACACACACACACACACTAACACACTACATGAAACATGAATCCAAAGTAAATGGTCGAGATTCGATATGGAAAAAAAAAATCGAAAGAATTAAGTTGATTTATTATTCAATCGTAAATGCATCATTTCCATTTGGCTGGAATAAAATGATGGCTCTAAAGGAGGAAGAAGTCTGCCAAAAATGAAAGCAAATACAAATTCAAATTCGATGCGAATGAAAAAGATGGAAAGTAGACAAAAAAGCGCTTAGTAATATCAAAGAATAAAACGAATCCGAATGAGTAGGATGAACTGAAGACGAAAAAAGAAAAAAAGATCCAATGCGATGGCATTAAATGTCTTTAGTTAAAAATAGAGTTTGATGTAATTCAGCTATCGATACACTTTTCATTTCTGTCGTCTTTTTTTTTTTTAACAGAATGTTTTTTTTTTCTTCTTTTCATCTTCTGAAAAAAAAAAATGTCTTCGCTCTCATTTTAATTCCATGTTCTTGTTATTTTTCGACCATTCCTTCTAAAGTCGACTGTGTGTCTCAAATAAATGGAATTGATCTTGATCTATGTAAGAATGTAAGAACTTAAGTGCTTGGATAAAAGTTTATGAATAATGCACCCACAATAATCATATTCGACGCATTCGATTCACTCGTCGTTCGTGTATTTTATTTCTTCTCTCTCAACACATTTCATCTCACTTCATCTCATTTTTTGTTTGGTTCAGTGTTCGATGTTCACTTGCCTGCATTTGTCAGTCTTCAATGTCATCATTTTTGGTCATGTTCGTCTATATTTGGTTGATTTGGAATCGATTCTCCATTCAATGCATTTCAATAAGAAAAATGGTGTTGTTTTTTTTTCAAAAGCATATTTCCCTCTTTTACCATCAATGATGACTGAATCCATATCGTCATCATTCATATGCTGTGAACCCCATGTAATGGAAGGGAACTCAAGCAAGCGAATGGCCAAACGAAAATTGACGAAATAAATTTAATTTCTTGTTGGAATTCCCGTTCCGTAGCGTTTAAATCGTTTTCGGCTGGTGGTTCATCGTCTCTGCTTATTTTTTTTTCTTTCTCTTTATATATTGTTTTTCTTTTTCTTTTCTTTTTTTCTTTTTGGCTTGTTCGGGCATTCGGAAAACATGGGAATTTTATTACTGAATATCATACTGTGAATACATCCACCAATTGGACTAAGGATTTCCAAAAATCAAATATTCAATGTTCACAAATGTGGATATTTATCTCGGATTTCATTTTGGATCTAGAAAAATCCACAAATATTCTTTGCTGCTACGTCCCCAGTTCGAAAATTTATTCACCGGGTTTTCGCATTCAACACACATTAACAGCATAATAAGTATGTTGGTGGTTGGTTCTCAATTCGGAATTCTTTTGGTCCGGCACATATTTAGCCGAAATTTTTGTGAAGGGAGACATAAATCCAAATGATAATAATTTGCTTTTTATTTTATTTCTTCGTTCTATCATCAGATGCAAAAGTCGACGATGAATTCCAATTTGTATGCTATTTTGCTGTTGTCTGGACATTTTCATCGACATTCAAAATAGCTACGATAGCATTTGATTGCTGTAATAGCAAAAAACAAAAAGGGTCGGATTTCTTTTTTGCAATGCAACATCACATTCGAATATGCATTCTGAAGCTCGAGCTGTGATTCCACCATTCCCGGATACTTATCCGGATAAGTAGTTGTGTTAAACAAAATATTTTGTAATTATTTTATCTTTTTGCACTCACAAAAATGCCAATCTTTTAGAAACTATAGACGATGATGATATTCATAAATGATGGAAAAAGTGTGTGACATGAAAGGCAAAAATATCAGATTGAACCAACCGCATGAAACGTGGGGAGAATGAACACGAAACATGAATTGTGTGTGTGTGTTTGTGTGTATGCAGTATGCAATGTTGAAAAATATTCAAGCGATGCGAATATATTTATGCATTTAGCATTCATAAAGAATGATAAAACGATTTAGTATTCAATGCCAACACAAACCTCTGAGTCAGAACACCCGTCGGTAAATAATTATGATGGCTTCGCCAGCAAATTTTCGCCTTTAATCAAATTGATTTTGGGATAAATGACATTGCTCATCCAGTTTATTGACGCTTTAAGAACAAAAACGAATATAATGTGCGAAATATGACTTTTTGACAGCTGGATTAGATATTCATTTAAAGCGATTTGATTCAGGATGAAAAAACCCGTCGGCACAATTGTATTTCTGTCCGGATATTATAATAATTGAATGAGTTCATTTTCATGTAATTCTTCAGAAAATTTAGTAAAATGGAATATTGATTGATGTCGTAAGCTATATCAATTCGTTGTGGCTCTGATGGGCTGTGGGTATAGCATAATTTTGCATCAAATCGAAAAGTAGAACTTTGGTCGATTAACCGCAAAACCAATAACAAAAAAAAAAAATCAATTCCATTTCCCAGTTTCTGCACATAAAATGCAAACATTTCAGGCGTAAAAGTCGAAACCAGGCCGAAAAAAAGCAATATCATTCCGTATTCGGCAATATTCACTGTTCCATTTCTTTTGATAAATGAGAAGGTAATTGAACTCAAAGTAAAACTCTTTTTTTTTCTGGTTTCATTCATTGAAAGCGTTCTGTTTGTTTTTCCATGTCAACAGATAGATATAGAATTGAATGGTCTACGGAATTGGTAAAGTCATGCCAGGCCATCGTATATATTTTACGCGTCTACATACATATGTATATTGTGAATGTACGACGTACACGATATACGAATCCAAAATGTAATAAATTTCAATGATTCAAGGTCAACACCGCACCAGATGAAAATTTATGTTCATAACAAACAGTTAAATACACATAAATTATTATTGTGTACACGGCCTGGAAAACTGAAAACATAGTCAAACAACTTTCCATCATTTTACAAATTGCAAATGAAGTGAATGGGATAAAGGAAAAAAGAGACGAATGATTTTTTCTAACGGAAATCGAAATGGTTAAGGACAAATTTGTGTGTATTTATCAAAATATATTGTACTATTTTTGAATTCAGCCGGGTATGTGGAATGAAAGCGGTGCAACCACCATATTTATTTGAACGAGAATGATAGAGAAAAACGTGGCGACAAAAATCATAATTTATGTTCGCATGTGTGCCGATACATTTAATGATGTATTATCAATCAGACAGGAAATAGTTGCATACTTGTTTTTCACATACCATACGCAAAATATGGCAGAACAACGAAAATCGAAAAGTCTCTTTTTCATTGAATCGATGCCCAAAAAGAATTATTATCATCGAAACATTTAGTAAATAAAAAAGCTTCATCATCGTCGAATTACACATTGATAGACAATATCAATGACATGCCATTTTCGACATACAAATACACATATACTCATATACCGTATACAAACACACACAAACACATACTCATGAATTCGTCTGGTTTTTGATTTTTATTTCTTCTCATTTCTTGACTTTGTTTCCCTCTCTTTTTACATCAAACAAAGAAAAAACCGTTCTTGATATCGCTGAAAATGATGATGCGGCTCAATTTACCGAAAAAGCTAACTTTTTATAAGATGATACAATGCTCTGCCGCCTGTTATTATTATTGTTATTGTTATTGTTATGGTTGCCTGTTGTCATCATTATTTTGTGTATATGCGTCGGCTGAGTTCCTGCCGGGTTCAAATGTCTGAACAACAAAATGTCATATCATTCATTGTCATGTTTGTTTGTGTGCCTATATGAGTTGCGTATCGTAGTGGTTGTGTGTAACCGTATTTAAAATATAAATCATAATTCATATGTAGGTCATGGTGTTGTCTCATGGCATCACATAAATGTACAGTATAGTTTCTCTGAAAGGACAATTTCGGTTGCCGGCTAATTGATCCACAAATGAGAAATGATCCATTTGTAGAGATTTTACTGTATATTACTTGCAATATATAAAATATAAACAATGGCATTGTGAGAAGCGAATCAAGTATCAAGATGAGCCAAATCGAATCGACTGGCCAGGTTGTGAAAATTTGACGACAGCTACTGAATGGCCGTTCAGCAACATTTCAAGTGCCATCGTAACGCATAATTAATATGATGGCTGATGGTGATGATGATCTGATGGGTTTATAAAAGAGGAAAAATATTATTATGTACGGTGTACATTGTACACGAGTTCAGAGCGAATGCTTTAAAAAAACAGAAATACATAATATATATTTCATTTAGTTTCATCATCGTTTCCCCTTTTGATATTCCGTTCATTTGACGAAATTCCAACGAACGTTAGCATGCTGGTAACTGGCAATATTAAAAGGATGCAGAAATTTTTTGTTTATGTTTTCAACTTTTTTGCTTTCTATGATATCGATACTAAATGTACTCGTCATATGAATCTGTGCTGTGCGTATAATAAATATGTCAAATTATATGACATTTTCGACAATTCATACAAAAAGTTTGCGTATGTGAGAATGCAATAGCACCGATCATAAAATATTATTTAATCACCCAAACACCAAACACCCATTCATTCACTGTCATCCAGTGCATAATATTCCATTCAATGTTTACTGTTCACTGTTCACCGACAAATCCGGATGGCATAATGGTGTTAGTTTACGGGTTGTTGGTGTGTATGTGTTTAAATTTAAAAACGGTCAAAAATCATCAATAATACCAAAATTGACAGCCTAATTTGAAAGCAGGTAGATCGTCGAACTTTCTGATCCTGTTTGGAATGGCGATATAAAACTGGAACATGGTCACATGTTAAAATTCGAGCAGAACAGTGAATGATAATAATTTGAGCTTTTTGTGACAAAGTCGGAGCCAGCCCAACATCGATGAGCATAAAACGAAAATAATAAAAACTAAACGAAAATAATAAACAGCAAACAAAAAATAAACGATGTGGAAATTGAGCAGTGAGAGTATTTCGAGAAAAATTCGCGTTTCACGTAAATGTACATACATTTTATAAGCGATTTGTGTAAATATTTCATTTTAGTTGACATGGTTTGCGGTTTTGACAGCAAATTGAATAGCTGACGTCATAAAAGAACTTTACCAGCTGAGCCAGATAGTATTATTGATCCTTGGTTGTTATTATTCCTAAGTTCATGCATTACACGCGTTTCGATTTGTACGACGCACACCCAAAACACATTACACATTATGTAATGTCATGCATTGATGACGATGCCACATGGCATAGAAGAAAGAAAAAGGAAAAAAAATGAAGCGAACACAACGAAGAGCCATATTTAATTATGGCAAAACATAGAATGCGTCAAATAAACAACCGAAATGATCAAAGAAGAGACACGTATTTTTTGCCATGTAATTTATCGATTATTTTTGCCGGAAATGAATACTAAGCCATCAGCCATAAGTTCTTTAGTTTTTAATCCTAGCACATTTTCATTCCGCATTTTATTCAAATAGTCAAAACGATTCGATTCACTTCGATTTTGTCTAAGTTATAATTGTTATTACATTATTGGATTCACAAAACGCAATACGGCATACGATATTTATTCGGATTTAATGGTCAAAGCGTAAAACATTCAAAATACGTGCGACAAACGACACTATTCACATCAAAATCATTACCAAAACGGTTTACGAGGTCGACGTGAATCGAATAATGAATAATTTTGAAATAAAATATACATACAAATGAGACGCGCACCGCGATGCAATAAAAATGATAATAACTAATTAATTGTGCAGACGACGCAGTTCATCGATTTGATCGAAGAGTGGAAAGACTCATTTCGTTTGATAGAGGAAAGTTCATCGTTGCTTCTTTTTTTTTGGGTTGTACGCTGTACGCTCTGTAAATGACTTTTTTTATCTTTAGATTTTTCGGCGATTTTGAAATTTGGTCTAATTCCAAAAATTTATATTTATTTAGATGTTTGCAATGTCGAAGGTTGGCACACAAAAAAAAAAGAGAAAACGGATGAGAAAAATTAAATAAACGCACAACGAAAACGTTTAGAATTTTGATCAAAAGCCAAGTCGATGTACTTAAAAACCATTCATTTGGCTGAAGAACATTAAAACAATTGAAACTTTTCATTCCTTGTGCTGGCAAATGATAGAAGAAGAAGAAGAAGAAAAAAAAATCAGCCTGTCTACAGAGATTCGAACGTGATATGAAATCGAATCGAATAAATCAAAACGGTTTTCGTTGACGTCGTCTTCGTCTATATTTTCTGTTTTTCGAATAAACGAATAGATATTTGTAATCGTAGACAAAAGGAAGGCCTCCTAATCAAAACGGAAAGAAATGGCTAAGACACAGCCACGAGAAAAAGAAATATCAAAAATCGAAAGAGGAAAAAATAATATAAAGAAACTGTATCGACCTCAGCACTTGGCGTCATGATTATTAAGCGATTTCTAATGCTCTTTTATATGTTTGCATAGTGGAGTCGATTGTCGATTGTTGGCTGGCACTGAACACATACGACTTTTAAATTATGGCTTAACAGTCAAACAAATTAGAAACGAATTGATAACAGCCAAGTTTGAATGAATATGGATATAAAACTAAGACAAAATCACCAAGATAACAGAGCACAACATGATAAAAATGGGACCTGAGGGGGTCTGGTTAGTGCAAAAGAGTACAAGCATTTAAAGTATGATAGATATCAATGGTACGCATTAATATCATCATTTTGAATACAGAAGAAAAAAAAACAAAAACAAAAAATACCAAATCTACAATTGCAGAAATCATTCGACCAATGATATTATTAGAAAATGGTATTGTTTTTAGATTTTAGCTGTATGTCGCCGCCCGCTATAATAAAGTCATATCAAACAAATGTTATTGCTTATAACAGTAGCACCAGCTATCATTTTGATACGAAGAGATAACGAATTAAAAATTCGTCGCACAAATCCCATCATTTATAACAATAATTTCAGTTCAAC
Source organism: Mayetiola destructor (assembly GCA_000149185.1). Classification (NCBI taxonomy): domain Eukaryota; kingdom Metazoa; phylum Arthropoda; class Insecta; order Diptera; family Cecidomyiidae; genus Mayetiola; species Mayetiola destructor. Next base: position 555,736 of record GL501520.1, read on the forward strand.
ACATGCCTTCTATGTTTAACCGGCGCGCTGGCTATGAGAATAAATATACAATATATTTGCTTAGATAAGACTTTGTTTTGTTCTGTTTGTTCATTCGTTGTTTTCACTCATTTTATTTGGTGCATGCATTCGATGGGTTATTGTGGTGGAAATTTTCATTCGTTTTGAATTTTTCCAACAAAATGTGCAGGAATTGTGGAGAATTTCGTTTTCTTTATTACTTTACCGGGCTCTAAGATTGAATCAGATATCCATAGAAATTCTTTCGTTGTTATTATTATTTTATTTGAATATACAATAGCGTTGTTCCTTTTTTTTTCTTCTTCTTCTTTTATTATTGTTTGTTATTTTAATTTTATTCTATTTTTTTTTCCTGCTTTCTCGTCTTTAATTTGCGTGCATTTGACTTTCGGCCCGTCGAAACCACCGTCGAATTCAAGTATTCAAATCACACGCGATGAAGTTTTAAGGGACTTTTGCCCACTACATCAAATTATCGCTCATATATTTAAAACCATGGTTTCTTTTTTGCCTTTTTTTTTGTTCTTTAACTTCTATCGCTTGGTTTGTATTTCGAAAAATTCGTCAACAGAATTGATGACGCCCTACACCGCACTTGCTTTCATACAACCGAACGATAGAATATGCATTAGCTTTGCTATTCCATTTTTTTTATCATATTATTGTTATTATTATTTGAGTTGTTGATTCAAACCATCCACTGTCATTGTAACGATTGCCATTGCGAATGCATTTAACGTGAATCTCTTCGTGAATTTTTGAGAATTTTCAAATCGACCAAAAGAAATACACGGCCTGCGATGAATGAGAATAAAACGGAGGCCCAAATACGTGTAAGCGAATATAATGGGATGCGAATTTAGTAGATTGATTGTTAGTGGTGTGGTGTGAAACGAAATTCGAATACATAACATTTATATTTTATATCGGAAAATGCGAGTAAATAGTTTTTCAAAATTTTTGTCACGTAATTCAAAGGTCGCATTGAATTGCTGAATGTTACATGATTGCATTATTTTTTATTATCATTTTCATTCTGGCTGTTTCATGTTGCTTGGGATTCTTTATGCGTATTTGAAGCGTCTATTCGATAAGTGAATTTGTGGTTTTGGTTCTCATGGAACGTTCCACACGCATTCAATACCATTCAAAAACAATTTCGCAACGGAGTGAGCGCGCAAGTGCGTTCGCACAATTCGATTTATTTTCCAATTGAGTGATCGGTTGCAAATTGTTTGTATTCGAAATTCTTTTATTTTATCATCAACCAATCGATGTGGAATTAATTGAATAATATTATTTATTATTATTGTTATTATAACAAAAACTATGCATCTGAATCGAGTGCTTTTCCTGAAGATAAATTGCATTTTCGCATCTGAATGTTTCGTTGTTTGCCATTTGGAGTAATTTATCAATTTGGTGATCTTTGCTTGGACTATGGCTGTTGTTAAATAACTTTATTGTGACAACCGTGCAAATTGAAGGTTTTACCTTTTCAAAAAGTATGCAAATATCGAGAAAACAATTCCAAATTGATCGTTTTTAATGATCATACCAAATATTCGTTGGGTAAAATGTAAAATGTTATATGTTTTTGATGAACCATGAATCCATTTTCCATGTTAAGTTGATTTTTTTGCTCATTACCAACGCTAATGATCTGCTTGGTTTTCTTAAATTTATGAATTTGGTTATTCTGTGAGTTAAATTTGTGCCAGCGGTTTTGGTTATCCCATATTCTATATTCGGTATCGCTATCGCTATCGTTCTATTTCTGTATCGTTTAGTTAATGTGAGCTGTAGAGATGATTTCACATTACACATCATTCAAAAATTATATTTCAAGTGTGAAAATCATTCGAAAGTATTTCGTTTTAACCAAAATATTTAGAATAAAAGGCAGATCAATATAAGGTCGAGAAAGGGCCAAGATAAGCGATCTCTCATTTTGTTATTAGATTTGAAATTTAATTTTTCCGATTCAGTATGAAAATGATGGCTGAATTAATGGTTTTGAATACGAATTTTGCAATGCATACTCAAATGATTCGTTCAATTTTTTTATTTTTCACTCGCAAACATAAACAACAAATGGAAGAGTAAAAGGTTGTATATAGTTAATTGAATGAAATTATACAGAGACCACGTCAAGCCACAAATCGTAATATTTTGGATGCAATTAGTTTTTTCGGCATGTCTAAACTAATTGATCGATCTGGGACCAACAACACATCCACATTTTCAATATAATCGCCTATAAAGAAGATTAGCATTTCGTACATTGTCATTGGCAAATCGGTTTCACGTCAGGCATTCTGTAGAATCAGAACAAATAAGTGAAGCGAACGCGGCGTGTAATTTAGTCATTACCGAATACGCATTGTTATTAACATACATTTGATTTGTGCAATTAGAACGTGCACACTGCACACTGCACAGTATGAGCGTAAAACAGTTTTTTTTATTGATTTTCATTATTTGATTTAAGCGATATGCAATGCTATACACTGTGAGTAGTCAAAAATGCACTCGATCCAGATTTTGGGAATGAAAATTGTGTGGACATTTTCTATGAGCAGCAACAAAGGCAGAGCGAGACGTGAGACACGAGACTCGAGACTAGTTTCATCAAAATGATAATAATCAATGTAAATTACGAAAGCCACAAACATTATTTGCATGTTTTAACATCGCTCCAATATCTTGTTTTGTTTATGCATGAGTGAATGTTGTGGCAATGTGCAGCGTTCAAGGTGCGATGCAATTCAACTCCAAATATCGATTGATTGATAGCCAGATATGAAAGATTAGAATCATTGATGACTCCACACTGGCCACGGTTATCATAATAATGGCACGACAAACCGTTTGGTGTTGTCGTTTTTGAATTCAGTGGAAATGCTCTCTGACTTTGGACATGCTCTTCACTCATCGATTCGATGCTTTAATTTATGTTTGGTGCCGTAGCGGAAATGCCGCATAAAGTGCCACTTATAAAACAGTTTTTGACATCAATTGATTAAAAATCCATTCATCACACGCTGCATAACAATCGTTCAGCATCAATCGGCCAAATCAAACGATCCAAAAACTCCTCAAATCAATAACAAGCCTCTGAAACGGTCTGTGCGAGAAAGAATTGACTTTAATATCGAAAAATTTCGATTTCTTCATTATTTCAAAAATATATGAAACATGAAGCATGTGATACAAGTACATTATATGAATACATTGAATACACATCGAACAATGGATAATGTTCAAGCTACGTTTGGTCGTATGATTTAATTTATGTATGTGATCGATTCGTTTTTTGTTTTTTTTTTTTTCATTTATTTTTCGTTTTGCTTCATTCCTTTCGTGTTTCATGTTTTATTTCACAATATATTTAATTAATCCGAATGAGACGGCGCAAATAGAGGGAAAGTGAGCCGAAAGCAACACATCACGTCGGAAAAAATAATACAGTGAAGAGCGAAGGAGAGATAGAGAGAGAGAGAGAGATACCTCAAAGAATAAATGATAATTATGGATTCGGATGGTGCAAAAAAAGGCTCAATATTCATTACGAAACTCGGGTAACAAATGCACTGGGTGTGCTTAGTGTACGCGTTGAAAAACGAACTCATCAATAATGAAAAGAATCAAAAATGATCAGTAGCAAAGGCAACATACGGCCATACATTTGGGCTATAGCCAAACCAATCGATCAGTGCTGAAAAAAACCCAAAAACAAAATTCGATCCGATTCATAGATAACAACAACTTTTTGTTTTAGTGAATTTTTTAAATTCAGTGGTCGAGATGATGGTATCTTTACAACGGTAGAATGTTTTGTCTCTTAACCCTTGAATTTGTATCGTCATCACTTTATTTCACTTTGGATCGGTTCGGTTCGATTTGGTTTGTTTCGTTGAACATCATTCAATAACATAACAATCAATAGGTTAATTTTCTTTTATTTTTTCCACACCGCAGAATAATATTATATGGGCGTCAACCGTTCGGTAGATTGCAGTAGCAAACAATCCATCTCTTGATGCCTCTTTTTTTCTTTTTTCTTTTTTTTTGCTTCCGAAGCAAAACATGAGAGAATATTAATTACCTTTAATAAATGTGAAAGATATGCAGAAGGAAAAATCGTTTGAATGACGTGAATGATTAAAACAATTCTCATTTCATAAAGCGGCACCAAAAATCCGAATTCAACAAAAGATTCCTTGAATAACTTCAATGTTGAACGTAAAACAACAAATCAAGTCAATGTAAACATAACCGTTCAAGTCGCTCAATTCTACATTCCAATTGAAAAGGAATGCAACCGTTCGGTTGGTTGGGGGAAAGGGTGAATATATAGATCGATTCGGTATCGCTATCACCACCGCCTCCACCGGATATATATGGAACGAGTCGTCCGATCAACCGCCAGATGAAAAGCAGACAAAAATTTTATTATTTAACGCCATGCAGTCACAAAAGACAAAAGACAAATTAATCGATGATAATGCGAATGAAAATATCATCGGATGACTGAAGAAAATCTTTACAGAGGCAAAACGATCAAAACGCCCAATTATTTCAAAATGCATCAATCAATTTAAGATGTTTTTTTTGGATCGATCGATTGTATAAATTAAAAATTATTATCCTTTCGACCAGATTTTTAGCGTTTTGGCTGGTTCGATGATAATTATTAACATTGGTCACTGAAAGCTATAACATTCCATATAGAATACATCGCACGTGTATAAGTTTCCCAAATTTACTATCAAAATCAATCAAAACGGATGATCAATCATATTCATGAGCATTTCGGCGGGATAATGGTTATTAAGCAGTTTGGCTGTGACCTGATGATCGGTGTGTCTTGTCGGCAAACGATTATTTTTCATTTTCCATGGAATTCTCACGCTATCAAATGGGTGAGATGAGGTGACCGTTAGACATCGATTCATGTATCGCACCATTTGTTATTTTTTGATTTGGTGCAGTATATTATATTTGATTCAAACGGTTCCACATTCCACACTGAACGCTGAACAAAAACAAGAAATGCTTGATTAGCGATCAAAGTCATTTAGCGAAACGACAAAACTGAATGAATCGCGCGTATCCAATTTGATAAATAATGATTTGGCAAATGATCATTTTCAAGATAATAATATTTTTATTGCATGAAATTTCGATTAATAAACTCATTGAGTTAACTCAACGTCAAAAACTCTTTTGACAAAAACCAAAACTCATTTCGATAAGTTATTTTGCATAAATTTTTATGTTCATCATTGAAATTCAACGAAAATTATATTCGTCATTTTAATATCTGACAATGCATTCAATAATTACCACTCGTAATGGATCGATTTACCTGGCAACAAAATAAGAGAAAGCGAGAAAAAGGAGATGAAAAACTGAACCGAAATCATAACGAGGATGAAACTGATTTATCCACACAATGGCCAAATGAAAAGGTTCTTTCAAATGTTATTTACAGGTCCGTCGGATGACGCTAGACGGTTGACGGGTGGACAGGGAACAAAAAAGAAGCAAAAAGGTGAAATTAATACGATAACAGTTCGTTTGATAAATGATTCAAATCATTTGGTTGCATTCAAAATTCACAGATATTCATTTGTATAATCCGCCGATCGTTGGAATAAGAAAAACTATGCGAAAACAATTTCATGAAAATAATTAATGTTATTCTCAGACGAATAAGGTGAATAAAGCGAATAAAAAATTAAAATAAAACAAGTCAGCGAAATAACCGTGTAAAATTGAAGAAAATCACAAATGAAACAGAAATGGAATTTGAACGCACTCAATTTCCAACCGGCAACTTGACTTTTAATGTAGTTGGTATTTTTAGTTCATCGATAGAAATGTTAATATAGGAAAATACTCGGTAGAACTTCACTGACCGAGGGTTGACAATGACGATGATGACAAGTCAACATTGACAGTATTATATGTGACATTTCCGAAAAGAAAAAAAAACATTGCGAATGATGAAATAATCTACTCGCAATTCATTCGATTAATAAATACGTTTGGCCGCAAAGTGATTATGTTATTATGTTACTGAGTATAGTTGGGCTGCATTGTCTGTTTGTTACTACAAAATTATATGCTACAAAACATACCCCCTATGCATCGATTTTTCATTTGTACCTTATAGTAACAATTCTAGCGGAAAATGTTTTGCTGTTTGCACAACACAACCACAACATAAATTTCAATACAAAATCGCCAAGGCGTTTAATAGGATTGTGATTATAAACGAAAGACGTCAATCGATTTGACACAATGGATAATGGTATCGTTGTTTGTATTGTTCCATTTTTAGTGGCTTCGGATGTTTTGAATGAAAAGAAAAACTCAAAAAAAAAGCGGTAATTACAATGTTGCATAAACCGAATGACAATTTTCGAATCTGTCATCGTTTCATCGAACACGTGACAATAAACCAATTCAATTGTATTTCATGCAAAATGAATCTGAACAAAACAAAAAATGAATTACAATTTTTTGGATTGAAGAGATTGAACCGTGAGCTAATAAGAACATGATCATAACTTTAAACTTATAATAAAAATGCTTCAAAATTATTTGGTTGGCTGGAACCATTTAAAAATACACATTGAATTGTGTGTTGTTCTTTTTGGTGTTCCACTTCATTCAGTTTCATTTAATAATTTACTTGTTAAATGCGAAAATTGTTTGTATTTATGTTTAGATTATAGATATTCTTCATTTGGTATTTCCATTTCAAGTCGAATGAATTCAAGGAGTTAACGCAAGATGATGTAAATCGATTTCAAAGTTATTTGAAAATAAAATAAAGTAAATTACATTCTTGAACCGACAACCAAATATACAAAAATCATTTTGTTTTACTCATTCAAATTTTGAAATTGAATCGGTCGGCTGGTGCCGTTAAGAAAAACCGATTTCGTTACATGAACCGGCAGCAAATAAGAAAATATCCATCATGCAGTAAAAATTGTTAAATTAAAACAGAAAACACAGCACAATAGCAGAGGGAAAAAAGACAAACATTTTGTGTTTGTAAGCTGCCTCTTGCAGTGTCCATATTATGATGAGAAAATACCGGACCCTGTGGCACTAATTTTATATTATTTTTTATTCTGATTTCCATTTTTATGTTCGAGCTTCTATTTATTTTTTGAAATGATTCTTTTTGCTGTGCTTCTCATTTTGAGGTGTTTAACAGCATTTGAAACATTGTTGTCGTCATTATGCAGGCCAAAAACAGAGAGTTTTATTTTTTTATTTTTAAAAATCAGAAAAATTGAATTCGGGATTACATTGCATTTCAATTGGTTCGTCTCAAATCCAATTACATTGAAATTCTTAGTGGATCACTGTCGGCATGGTACGACTGGTGAGTCGAACGCAAAAACTCATTATGCCTCGTTTTCAACAGCAATTCAGCCCAAACAAAGCAAAACAAAACTGATTCATTTGATCTTACCGAGAGAAATACAGAGCGACCAGAGACGATGAAACTCCAAACTCCAAACTCCAAACAATTTCGAAACATTACATTCCAAACGTTTGCTTGTCCATTTCTCTTTCACTCTTCGACATCGATCGCATCGCGAAGCGCACACAAACCAAAAATTGAATCGTGACAGAAATTTTTTAGATCATATGACTTACCATCTGAAAAGATAAATTAAGAGAAAAAAAAGAATTATGAATAAAAAGATTCAGAATAAGAATGAGAATCATAACATTAAAAAAAGAGAATGAATGAAACAAAGATGAAATCAATGCACACGAAAGCACACACATTGAAACATTTAATAGTTACTGTATTTTTGACCATGAAAAAAACGGGCTCATCAACGATCAATTGGCATGATACGATCAAGGAAACGGTTTAATCGTTTGCATAAATCGCGAATCATTTCATTTGAGCGTATGAAGAATTATTTCAAATCATTCAAACGCTTTTCAATGCTACATTTACCGCCATAAATGAATGTTACACCATTTCTTCATGTTCATCTATCGCCGGTCACTCATAATATATAAATTCATTAATCTGTTAAGTGTGAACACAGTTCTCATTGTGCATTTCAATTGTGAAACACTATAAATGAATAATAATAATGAAAAATAATGAAAACTAAACGAATATTAAATGACAAACGTTCAAAAGATAAGCATATTGTAAGACGAGCAAAGAAAGATTGTTTCGAAATGAAAAACAAGTCGGTGCATTGTTTGGCTGAGACGCGTTCATTATAATGAATCTCAATTACAACAGCATTATAACAAGAAAAAGCAGAGAAATAAAAGAAGAAAAAAACAAAAAAGAAAAGAAAAGCAAACGAACAAAACTTTTCTAGTTACGCCAAATCCATTGACTTTGGCAACTAATTTGAAGTTCGAAAATCTATTGGTTTTACATGTTGTATGGTGGTTCGAGCCTTCAAATGGATCGTGCAACAATCTTTTCCGTTCGAACAAATTGCTCTTCAGTTGTTGTCTTCTTTTTAGTTGGAGTTTTACGGTTGTTGTTGCAATTCGCTACAGCTATTTGGATATGCGAAAATAAGTTGATCTCATTTTGAATGATTCTCGAAGGCATTCAAATGAAACCCATGAACCATGCTTAGCCAAGCAATATTCGTTATTTCAGTTATTTTATATGCATCATCATTTCAATTTCATATCGGCGAAAGCAAAATGAAAATCGAATTCATTCAATTTGTATGCTTCATATTTTCTGTAATTGTATTTCAGTGTGCGATGATGTGCGGTTGTCCTCAGCCGTTTTTGCTGCTTTTGCTGTTGTTGCCA
>GL501520.1:570103-582867 GCA_000149185.1 Mayetiola destructor
GATTTTTTGGATACGTGTTGTGCATTGTGCATGAGAGAGTGTTTTTTTTTTGACTCTACTTTAAACTGTTATCATTGATCGTAATTGGACGCTTGTGTGCAACCACTCAAAGAGAAGAAAGAAACTCATCCGAAACAAAGGTAATAATAACAGGGTTTGTATTTTCTTTGGATGAAAAAAAAAAATTCGTTCTCGATGAAATTTTTGGGTTTGTATTTTCTTTGGATGAAAAAAACATAAATAGCATACATTTAGAATAATCCACATTTTTTAGATAAACTATATTGACGCTTTTGAACATTTTTAATCATCAACAATTTGGGAATAGCTGAACCATTGTGTTCGTTTCGGATTCTACACGAAGTGAGACTACAAATCATTGCCAAACAATAAGTGCCGCTAACCGAAAAGTTATTCATATATTCCACAAAAACAAGAATTTAATTGAATATTTTTTAATCAAAAAAATAGAAGGAACAAAAAAAAAGATGATACTGAATCAATTCGTAAGCAGCTGGGAAGATTTGTTGACACGCTGATGACGGTAATAAACGTGAAGGAGACTAAAGTGTTTAAACAACAGAAATAAAAGTCATTGTTTTGTCATTTGCATTGGTGTTGCTCGTACTCATTCAACGGGCTCATTTTTTTTTTCTACTTTTGCTTAACATTTGATTTAACATCGATTGTAAATATGTGTGCGACATTTGTTCATCATCGTTGCAACATGAAAAGCGATCTGCTTTTTTCATCTGCCGTTCTTCACTTACTTCATTTATCTGATTTTTCATCAGCAGTTGATTCTTTTGCTTACCATTTTTTTTTTTCTCTTTATTTTTTTTCGTTGTCGAGTAAATTTTTGTTTTCATTTGTATGGAAAAAAAAAACGTTCCCATTATTATCAACACCTCTTTTGTCTATTGTTTTGACTCATTGAACCATTTTCATGTGTTTCGACAACCAAAAAAAAAAAAAAAAATACGAAAAAGACTGTATTTTTCCTATTCTTTTCTTTTGAATTATATTTCACAGTTGGCTCTATCGCGTCATCGCATTTTTTTTTCTTCCAAGGTTCAATGAGAGGAGTGTTTCCAACACACGCAATTGTACCGAATGGGACAGCTTGAATTGGTCCAATTCATGGATTTTTGAATTTTCAAATAATTTTCAAATCCGGCTTCATCAAATCGGCTCAAAAATGGTAAAAATGTTCAATTATCCAAATCCAGATAATATTGAAATTGAAAACAAAATGAAGGAATGCGATGGTTTTGTCCATATGAATAAGAATTCATCAAAAATGAGGAAAATCGCGTACCAGCAGGCTATTGTCATTCAAATGATGAGCATGTGAATACACATAATTTCGATAATCTATTTTTTAACATCTCTTGCTTCGCTACATGAACTGCAAAATGAACGATGAGAACGGGCAACAATATAATAACAATAGCAAAATGACAATTGAACTGCTGAAGGGAATTTAATTTTTTTTTTTTTGTATTTTGCGTCCAATGAATGATGAATGAAGAAGAAAAAAAAACGGTAGAATGTTCCGACCATCTTTAAATCGTTTTACATAGAATTCTTCATTTTATTAAAAGTTATCTTTTTCAAATCATTTTTTTTTCTTCGTTCCTTTCGTTTTTTCCTCATCAAATCGTTTGTCATTGGTTTTGTGGTTGAAAGAATGAAAAATTGAAAAATAAAATAATAATCAGAAAAAGTTCGATTCAGTTATGGAATTTATGAAAATTAAGCGGCTGCAAAACATAAATCTAAAATGCGATTCAGTGTAGCGTTCGATATGAGAAAAATTTGTGAATACAGAGCCATCATAATTCAGGATTATGCGACATTCTCATAACATCAACCATATTTCTTTGCCGGGGCACCGAATGAACGACGATGAAAAATCAAACAGACAAAATGAAGTAATTGTGTTAACACTTGACAGCGCATTCTGTACTTTTAAATTCTAATTGTGTGTGTGTGTGTGTGTGTGTGAATGGAGAGTGGCTGTGCCTGCGTACATTAGTTGCAATAATGAAATTCACATTCATATATTCAGTTGCATTTGCTAAAACGGCTTTGTGGTAAGTTTTTCCCATTTATTTATTTGCGGTGATAATTTGGCATGAAGCGAATAGAGAAGACGAATAAGAATGAGATTTTCTTCGGTTAAAAGTGCTTGAGTTGCGATTGAGTTAAGTTATTATCATTTCAAAAGTCGTAGTTCGATATGTATGGTTTTCATTTTTTTTTTCTTCCTTCCTATTTTTGCGCGCTACATATCTCTCTTTCTCTCTTTTTTACTATTTGTCGTCATCATTGTCGCTCATTTTCCATTGCCCTTCAGCGCACACAATTCAGCATTTGTTGGAATAAAATACATAGTTTTGCTGAGATGTGCACTGTGTACTGTGCACTGTGCACGGTTGCTGATTTCATTTCACTATTTAAGAGCAATAAACTTTATAAATTTATTATCCAGTAATGGAAAAGAGAGAATCAAGCTGAATACCGAAAAAAGGGGAAAGGGAACGAACAAAAAATTGGTCTTCAAACCAAAGAATAAAATACATGCACAATAACAGTTGGCCAAGAAACTCTCACATCACAATCTTTATTTAATCCGAAAAATGGCATAAATGTGCGCTACAAAGAACCGCAACTTAATAGATAGAATGAAATCGAAAAAAGAAATACGAAAAAAAACAAAAAACAAGAAAAAAACAAGAGTTACGGAATGGCAAATGGCAAAATCTTGACATGAAAATGCATTCTCATATTATTATTGAGAGTTGAAAATGTTGAAAACCATTTTCTAGAATGCGTTTTACTTATCGTTTATGCAATGGAAAATTCGACATTCGCTACAGCAATAATAAGCAATAGCAAAGGCAACGACAACAATAACAACAACAACAATAACAACAACAACAACGGCATCACCCGATGAGTAAAGACAAGTTGAAGTAGTTTTAATATATGAATTTGCCGGTTCCTCACGGATTTTTGTGTGCCGTTGCCATTCCAATCGTTCAAAAAAAGAAGAAATATATGTACAATGTACATTTGTACATAAATATATATGAGAGAGATGAAAGAGACCTACTGTAACTGTATTGTTACCCATACAGAAAATATTCAGCAATAAAACCGATTTGTTTGCTGCTAAAGGATTTTTAGATTCGCATTTGTTTCAATTCCGGTTGTTATTAGATTCGAAGCATTTTCGAAACCGACATTTAAACGCATCATCCGACCAAACTTCTCTCGAAATAAGTGTTGTTTATGCATCAACAAATTCATAAGTAAGTGAGTGATGTTTTGGTATGGTAAAATACGAAAATAGAAAGATGAAATTGTCTGCATTCAGCATAGAATAAGCTTAGCAAATGTTAAATGCTTGGTTATTCGATAAAGTTCGTGTGGAACAGGAAATTGATGTTTTACCAGCGCAAATGATAAGTGGTTGAGTTGGTAGCTATTTTTATGGTGATTATTATCATGTAGCCATCTTGGCTCTTATATACTACTATAGTATACATTTTGAACTTTGTGAAAATAAGAGTTCGGTCGCTGTTCATTTCATACAGATTACTAATTGGATAACTGTGATTGTTTAATTTCATCAGGATGTGCGAAATTAAGTTCAATATTCAATACACATTCACAAAAGCAAACATAAGAACAAATTTAGTTGGATGCTTGGATATTGAGTACTGGGAACTGGGGGGGGTTTCAATGTTCAAAACAAAATTAGAATAGAAAAAAAAACCGTATGCAATTTTATCGGTAATTTAGCGCAGTCAAATAAATTATTGGTGAAGTTTGATTATCGTTGTGTATAAAATTGTTGGCAGATCCAACTTAAGATGATATTTCTGTTATTTGCAATGTTGGTTAGATATGATTGCAATTGCTGATGCTTTTTCACACTCAAATTTATTTTAATTTATTTTAACTTTATTCAATTTGTTTTTTTTTCTGTTTTTTTTTTTTTTTCTTTTGTCGTTCGTATGAAAAGATTAATAAAAGTGCTTTGCATTCAGTCTCAGTTTTGAATGGGCCGAAATGGAAGATGAACGTCGTCATCAATGTGGCATCGCATTCAAAAACGATTTGGATTGCGTATCGGATTGATGGTTCAAGTCTCGAGTCCATTCGACTCTTTGCCTCACATTATTATATGGCATTAAAATGTATTTTGAATATGCAAAATAATGAAGGCGAAGAAAATCTAAATAAATGACGTTGTTAAAATGACGACGTCGACGATCCGCTCGCCTGCAAAAGCATTTTAAAGTTTAAAATAATATTGCAATAATTTAGAAACGATCGATAGGCAAACATGTTTATCTATAGGCTGTTGAATATTGAGCGTTTCTGTTCAAAAGCCATGCTGATATGCATTTACCGTGATTGTCATCATTCCTTCTTGCATTCATTCATTCATTCACTCATTCATTCGTTTGCCTTGGATTCGTTTATTTTGTTCTTTTTTATTTATATATTTATATATTTTTGGGATGCTTTCGGTTTTTGGTTTTTGGTTTTTAGTTTTGGGTGCGTATGGTGTAGTGCGGTCACATCAAATGCCATGCAAAATGCTTGAAATATAATCTGACTTTGGCTATAATTTATCAGTCTCAATGTGCGGCCAAACCATTAGCATTTTCTCTTCAAATACACAATACATAAAGGCGATGTGGTCGAACATATTTGAATGCAATGCAACTGCTGCACAATGCACAAACAATTTCAATAAAGATGAGATTCAGAGTATTCATTCATTACTCGGATCGCCTTCAAAATGGAGAAGAGAAATCGCCATTTGTTTTGAATTCATCCAGCATTCAAATCAACCGAAGATAAATTTCATTTCGAATTGCAATTAGACCAAACAAACTTTAATTTGCTCTCACATTTGATACCCGATATGGTGATGAGCATTGAAGTTAGAATATTCAAAGGAAAGGATAGCGGCAAAACTCCAAATGCATATCGCCTACATAAGCGATATGTTTAAATCGGTGCTTTGCTCCGTCAATGTAGAAGCGAATTTTTGAAAAGCGTGTGCACCAGTTTCGTGATCAACAGTCAACAGTCAACAGTGAACAGTTCCAAATGGAAGAATGGAAAAGTGCGAAAAACATATTGCATCATAAAAATTTAATATGCGATTGTATCAGTGCATAACGATTTTCCTGTCCATATGATATCAATTCATGTAGTCAACAGTCAGTCATCAACACGCAATGAAGATGAGCACAAATGTACAATGTACAATGTACATGCACAGAGAGAAAGAGAGAGAGAGAGAGCGAATGAACAAGTAAAATTGCACGCGAGTTTAATAAAGTGTGCAATGAAAATGGGAAGATTGGTGGAAAAAAAAGGATAATAAAAATCAAATAAAAAGAGATGCTTAATACTTAAACAATAACCGAAACAATATACGCTCGTTTAACATCCACGCATACTGATTTCATTCGATTCGGTGTGTCAGTTATGGCATAATATTAAAGTTTTTCTTTTATCTTTTTGGTTTTTTTTTCTTCTCTCTCTCTCTCTCTGCCACTCTCTCAGTTTTTGTTTTCATTGTGGTCTTAATGTTTTGATGCCAGCCAAACGAATCAATGAGCACCCCGGCAACAGCCAAAAAAAAATCCAGAATTGCAATAATCATTGTAATTGAGCAATTGGAATACGAGTATCGGATATCGAATGCAACAAATAGTTACAATATTGAAAATGGTCGATAGAATTGGAGCACTTCATCCATATTCACACTTTGGATCAAATTCTTAACTTCCTTCAACCAAACCGTATATGCGTGTGCAGTGGATAGTACATTTGAGACGATAACAGTAATAATAATAAGATCGAACGACGCCGAGAATAAAGTGGAAAAAATGGTGGCAAATGTTTCGATATTCACCAAAAGATTGTGTCAGTTCTGATTCACGAATTACTGAAAGCATTCAAACACACAGGGCAAATTACGCACAATCTCAGATTGATTTGAATGGCTGGGGACAAACATGAAATGAATAAAAAGGGAATCGAAATAGGATATTTTCCTTTTTTTTCCTTCTTTTTAAAGTCTTTCGCTTCGTTCTTTGTTTTTTTTTTTTTTTTGTTTGAATTGAAAAAGCAACAGAAAATAATAATACGGCAACGACAACAGCTAATTTGATGTCTCTTCAGTGACTAAATGCAGTGTTCAATGTGCGTTCGTATGTGCGTAATTTTTCGATAAAGACGTGAATAATCATAAAAATAAAAATAAAAATAAAAATCAGACATCTTGCGTTCCTCGTATATCTGAGCTTTGAATTCTTTTATTTAAAGTTTTTTCCTTCTTTTATTCTCACTGTTGCTTGCTATAGCAGAGTCAGCAAGTGAAATGTTTGAAGCACAAATACATCGGTTTGACAATAGAACGGAACACAATTCGATGCACAACAAAATCATCATCAAGTCACAAAATTACAATTCAAAAGCATCAAATTGTATTGCGGTGCTAAACGAAAGAAGAAAAAGAAATTCAACCATAACAATCGGTTGTTGGTTGTTGGTTGTTGATTGTGGTTTAACATTGGACTAAACAATTGAATCAAAGCTTCGGAAGAGCCCTTTTTGCGTTACATCAAAAACGCACAATGGCAATCAACTGGAATAAAATAGACAAAACGCGTTTCAGTTTCAGAAGAGAAAAACATTTCCTGATCTTGCCATTCTATCGTCTATCGTTCCGTATGGGCTCTCCATTTTCCACCATGCATCGCATGTTATACGTACTTTGACAGGCGAATCGTATCATTTATTTCAACCGAAAATTGCTCCACTATTCTTGTCCGCTCCTGTTTCTTCTGTTTCTGCTTTCTCTGTTATCTACGATTTGAATGTTATTCTTTATTCTTTATTCTTTATCTTGTTGACTTCTTCTCTCATCGAATGCAAATGCGAATGCGAATGCTAAATGAAGTTTGTTAACGTTCGGTGTTTTAGAATTTCAGTTTTTGAGTATCCATTGTAGATTTGGAGAATGAGTGTTGTTTTGCTTATATTTAGTTTTATCATCTTTTTCTCATTATATCATGCACTCTGCCAAAGTATTGCTAACAATAAAAACGACAATCCGACTCGATGGTGTCAAAAAGCAAGACGCATACATGAACATACATTCTATACAAGATTTTTGTCGTTAATGCTGAATGTATTTAAGTAGGATATTTAATTTGCATTTCATTCCACCTTTTTCGTGTATTTTATATCAATTTTGTGGGCAATTTTCTTCCTATTTTTATTGGATGGTGTTCGTTGGGTTGAGCAATCGCACAACTGTTTTAAGTGCATTCATTACATTCAACTATTGTATGTTGAATATCATTTTGAATAGCGGATGGTTCTGTTTCTTTTTTTACCATTGTAATTTTTTTCTTATTCTTCTTCTTCTTCTTCTTTTTCTTCTTTTTGCCTCGTGTTTGTCATTCACGATTCACAATCTATTGATGCGACATCATTTGAAATGATATTTATTGGAGTTATCGCACCCCTACGCGATATTGGGGGGAATATACATTTTCGTTGCTAATAGTTTTATGAATGAAGTCACCGATGATAATGATAATGATAATGAATAAACAATCATATTTATTCAAAATGATAGTTGACATCATGTGGAAATGATCATGCTTCATGCTATAACAATGGAACAATTGATTCAACGGCTGATGCCGTGTTTTCATTTACAACACGAATATCAAGAATATTTACAATTAAAACTATTCAGAGAATGAAGAATGAAAAGAAAGAAAGAAGGGAGAGAGAGAGAGAGAGAAGGCCACGGAAGAATGTGCATATCACTTGCAGTATATGTTGAACAGGAAGTAAATGTTTGCACTTGTACAAATGTTCGTTGGTGTTTTTTGTTTCTATTCGGTTCGGTTTTCGTGTATATCGTGCATATCGTTTTACAATCCGAAAAAAAACAACATAGGTACATGAATTTCCATTTTTCATCATTGCAGCTCATCATAAAATATGATATTAATAGACGGTTTTTTTTTAACGCCCTTCGTGCTATTGCATCGGATTCGGTCTGTAGCCGACGATTCAGTCGGTATTTTTTTTATCACTCTCTTCAATTTCATTTATTTCCATCTTCTTCCACACAAAGGCTGCCAATTGTTGGCCCATTTTAGTCTCACTGTATCATTAACATTTAAACATCATCATTATAATATTTTGACTTTTTATTGTTTTACGATTTCGCAGTGATGGAACGGAACACACAGATAGGTAAAGGAAAGTGAGAAACGTTCTTGTTTTATTTCATTATTTTTGTTGTTATTGTTGTATTTTGTTGTTCTCCTCTTTCGTTCGTGCATCTCTCGCCCGGCTCAAGAAATTCGTCCGGTTTTCGTTCGTGGTTTTTATGATTCAATTTATTGTTATGAATATTGAAATCGTGATAGTGAATGCATTTAAATGCAAGAGATATCATCCGAAAGATAATGGAAAAATTGTATACATTTTGAATGACTTAATTCCGTGTTGAACGCCTCCAAATGTTTAAATAATCAAATAGCCGGAAATGAATTTTCAACGATAAATCTTATTGAAATTAAGGTATGAGGTTGCTTTTAAGCGTTCGATACTGCCCGTTTTTTTTTCTTCTCTTGAATGTCGAATAACTCGAATACTAAATGATACAAACGTGCAAAATGATGACAATTTAAATTGATGGATTTGATGAAATGTCAAAGTGTTCTCATTGATAAAGTTCCAAACAGTAAAATGGCACTTAAATTTTTTTTTTAAATTGTTGATTGACTACATTTGATCGGTAAACGAATCAGAAATCATATTTGACACAAAGACGAAGGGAGTTCAGACGGGAGCTATTCAATTTGATTGACTAAATCTTTTGGCAGAGAATTTTCGATAAAAGCCATAGCACCATTGGTCTTGACCAGGGGTACGCACTACGTATAGCATTTACCAAAATTAATGTCAATTTCTATTTGTAATGAAAGTGTCTTTGCACTTTGAGCGATTCTTTCTTGACTTGACAGAACAATGAACCAACCAACGGGACAGAATATTGTACACACACACACACACACACACACACACATTTTGTTCGGATGACAGGAATGAGATTTACCCCATAAGTGACTAAATATTCAAAGCAATAACGGTTCGATCAGTAATGGTATGACATCGGTGTACCGTGACAGTAAATGCACTTGGATTCCATCATTGCTTGCTTGGAGGAGAATCAATGAAGGATTTATCGATGCCTGTTTGGTATTTGAAAGCGTCGCTAAAGTGCATACCGATGATAATACCATTATGAAATGTTTTAAATTTCTCTGTCTTTCTTCATAAACTTTCCAAATGAATTCAAACGGATTGGCATCAATCGTTGTCGAATAGGTTAATGTAGACAGATACAGTAGACACTAGACAGTTTACAAGTATGTATACAGCGTTATAGTTTCAATTTGATATGAAATGAATGGAAAAATTTGCAATTATTCGATTTGGTTGACAAGCATGCTGCTTTCATTTTATGGAACCTAAATTAATTCCCTATTTTTCTAGCATTTTATGAGAAACTGCTTTGAATAGCATCCATTTAACTCTCTCTGTCTACCTCCCTGCGTCACCCTTTCAATCTCTTTTATTACTTGATCGTGCATTTTGTTGGTGTGCTGTAGATCATCAACAATGATTCATGCGATTCCATGCTTTTTGCTGTTTTCAAAAATATTCAGACGTCTATAGAATGAGTGATTGCGTTTGTTATTTCTACATAACATTTAGCATCGTATACATTCATTGCTTTACATGGTCGCCTATCCAGGAACCATGGAATCCATGGATATTACAGAGCAGATCAACTCAAACCAAGTGCATCAAAACAATTTAATGAATGTTTTCAGGTGTTTATTACATCATTAAATTTTCGTTGAGATGAAAAAAAGGGGTTTTAATCGTTTTTAATTATATTTTTGCATTAATTACAATGGAACGTGTAATTGGTAACGTAGGTGTCTGTATGGCATTTGTGACGAGCGTGATACATTTGTGACTTGTGTTTAAAGGCTAATGCATAATGCGTCGTGTGGAACGAATGGAGCGAAACGAAAGTCTAAACGATTCAAACGATTCTATCGAAATTTAATTTCATCGAACGGATGTCTAAATGAATTTTCTTCTCCTTCGAAGAAAATGAATTTTCTCAGCGTGCTTTTTGTACCTATTTACCAGGAATTGTATTAATTCAACAAACTCAGGTCGATTTTGAATTCATTCAATCGGAATTCAATTAATGTTGGCCAAAGTGGAAGAGAAACCAAACCGTTCCCTTATTTCAACAGTTTTCGCGTTTCTACAATTTGATTATCATTCAAAATGTGTTTGTGTGTGTGCGTGTGTGTGTGTGTGTGTGCGTTTGCACACGGTGCACCTCTTGATACATATCTATTCCGATTATGGTAATTGAGTTGTGATCCATATTTCCATATCGTAAATACAATTACAGTCAAATGTGTACGCTCACCGCATATTATTTATATGGCAAAAATTGCATAGGAAAATGAATCGAATGGCCAATCAAATACAAAACTACTACTCCAATTCTCATTTGTAGCATTTTGGTATTGCGAATTGAAATTCAGTTCGGTTGATCGTTGCGTGTGTGCACTTCTTAAAATTCACAATTCTCATTCGAATAAGACCTTCTGGGCCTTTCATTCCTTCTTTTTTTTTTTTTTTTTTTTTGTAATTGGATTATTATTATTGTTTGACTTGAATTTGTGCAGAATATTTTTCTCATTTCTTGTCTTGATAAATGCAAATATTTGCATTGGTGTGTATAACATCGTAAAACGCTCTTCCATTGCCATTTAATGTGCTGTAAATGTAAATGTAAGAAATTGGATAAAATGTTGCTCATCGAATGGATTTTAATTCTATCTATTCAGCACTTATATCCCACTTGATGTATAGCCAAAGCTTAACTTTAAAACTATAGAGCCTTTGATGGAAATGATTTATTTTTCGTTTTCGTCTCGTTTGGCCAATGGTAAAACATCAAATGTATGTACCGGGAAACCGATTACTTGGCATTCGGCACAAATATTACAATTTCAAAATGCAACGATGCATTTTCATCACAAAATCCAAAATGCAAACGAATTAAGAAGACATAGCCAAAACGAAATGCATTTTGAATTGAATGATGCACAACCCAACAAATCCACTCTCTTATTCTGCTTGATCGATGTTCAATTTTTGTTGTTATGAATGATATTCTCATCCATTTTTCCTTTCTATTGCATTTTCTCATTCCTGTTCATTTTCGATTCTATTCTGTCAGTCACCCATTCATTTCAAATTTCGTGTATCAAATGCAATGATGGCGAAAGCGAATGATACGATGGTAAATGGTAATTTGAATATGGAACAGTTGCTTCTTATAAAATTCTCTATTTAGAAATCTCACATATTTCCTTTAACTCCTATCTCACATTCTATTCGTATATTCGAAATTCAGGGCTAAAATGTTTGCTGCATGATTCATATTTGAGCCAATAATCTGAGATCATTGAAAATGTGGCCAGATTAAATAAAATAAACAATTACAAAATATCACGTTCCGACGTTATTCTGCAATTAAAATGAGTGAAACAAAAATTCAAATCAGTCTGAAAATATTTGCAAATTACACCAGTTTCGAATATAATTATTTTTTGTTTCGTTCCCTTCAAAATTGTCGGTTTTATTTCTATAATTTGAATGCGAATGCACCATTTTGCTGTGAGCGTTCATTGTATTTTTGCAAAACAGTGCTAAACGTAATCAATTATAACAACAATAATGATTTTATTAATTTTCTATTTAGCATTGTAAGATTTGCGAAAAATGCAATTTGTGCATTATCACGAAATGAAATCCACCAGTCAGAAAGATTCAGATTCAGACTTAAACTCATTGAAACCGATTATTATTAAATGATCTGGATTGGTTAGACACTGTGCTAACAAGGCATACATTGAACATTGAACACATTCAAAGCGCTTAGCAATTGGACCAGCTTTATATTACAGGTGCATAGCGTATGCGATAGCAATCAATTCGTTCGTTTATTTATTACAAAATTGTTTGAATGAGCGAAAAACAAACAAAATCTTGTGAAATCAAAAACAATTGCATGCGTCGATCTCAACACGCCACACACACACACACACACACATACATGCACAGTCAATGGATTAACGGAAAATAAAATCGGAAACGGAGCTATTTTTCACGTATCACCGAATTCGTGTTCATTGTTCATGTTAATTAAGCAACAAAAAATAATACGAAAAACAGCATACGCGTTCATAGAAACTGATATTCTCATTCAAATTGGAACATTCAACGAATTAATGACGTTAAACAAGAAAACATTCGTGAGCTTTATAACAACATTTTCATCGAGTATTTTCACCGGAATCAACTGAATGAATTATTATTGTTCGAGAATAACTGATAAAGTTTTGTGGTGGTAAATTTTTGTCAGTTTTGGTTTTTGTTTTTTTTTTTTTTTTTTTACTATGAGTAACCATCAACTCACGGTTCCATCCATTCCATTTCATTGTGAATCAATTCTGATTAAGATATTTTCAAATGGTTTCTTTTTTCCATTTCCTATGGATTATGCTCTCTAATCCTACTTCAGCTGAAGGCAATCATGG
>GL501520.1:615232-633633 GCA_000149185.1 Mayetiola destructor
AAGAAGAGAGAGAGAGAGAGAGAGAGAGAGAGAAGAGAGAGAGAGAGCAGAGAGATTGCAATGCATGTTGATTATGACAGCTGCGCATATATTTTCTGACATATGGAATTCGTATAACGAAAGTACAATGTTAAAAATAATGGAAGTCATCAGTTAAACCGAACGAAACCGAACTGAACCGAATGCAGTATGTGAAAAATGTACATTCAACATTCCAATGTAATCACAAAACATATTTCCCAAGACAATGACAACACACAAGAACGATGCGGATGGAATTGAAAAATGTTGGCGTTGATTTGCTATACAAATGTGATGTTTGGCGGGTAATATACAATGTTCCATGTTGAATGCTCTCGTTATGAAATTATTGATATGTCACCAAATGGTTAAAGGAAAATAAACTATAAAATGAATCAAAACCACAATTATCTGCTGTTATTCAGATTACATGTATCGCACTAATCTTAAACATTCGTTTCGAAAATAGAACCAGAAATGAATGTAGAACGAAGATGAGAAAAAACGTTGATATGTTGAGATGATTTGGTATTTGGTATGCATTTGCCACGGATTTCAACCATCGAAATTTAAATCACGCATGTTTGAAAAGTGTACCGATGATTGGAATAAATAATGATACACTGGGATCAACACTACACTTCACATCTAAATAATGACATATGACCAGATGTTGACAGCATAAATACACATATATCCGTTATTCGCGACCCGCACTCTGAACGCATTCATTTTGTTTAATTTTGATTTTGTTTTATTTCACTGTTTGGCTTTTTATTTGTCCATTGTTATTGGTCACAAGTGATTTTTCATTATTTTGAAAATGTGTCAAGACATGTGATATTCATTATACTGACTTTAAGCTCCGGGCTACCACTTAATTTAAATATTTTATTGCTATTTTTACTTGGTATCCTCGACAGTCAGAAAGAGAAAGCCACAGATGAGAGTGAAAAATAAAAGTGGCGCAAGCACAAACACAAACACATTAACAGACACATTTGGTCCACATAACAACAAATGTTATTTTTTCTCTTCATTGAATCGAAATCCGATGATTTTATTTTTATTTTAAATTTTCACTCCTGTTTTTCACTCCTCAGCAATGCTGCAGCATTCATCGATTTCTTTTCATTTTTCTACTATTTTTCTCGATATTTTGTATTATTTTTATTCTTTTTTCTTCTTTCGTTCTTGTTCGGTTTGGTTTTCAGTTTTCACTTTCATGTGAGAAATATAATTTTCCATTTTGATTCATTGTGTGCCACATTGTAAAAAGAATTGAAAATTAAAAATTAAAAATAGAAATGGATAAACATGAAGTAAGTAAGTTGAGTGCCCGTGATGTTCTTTACTTTTAGTATTTCGACCTTTTTGCTCTCCGCTTTCTTTTCAATATTTGTGTTTACATTTCTTTCTTTTTTTCCTGTCGACCATACCGAACTGCGTCACAAATGATGGTTGCCGTTTAATTTTGGAAATGTATTTCAATATTCAATGTTCGATGAGCATTAAAAAGCTGTTTTAAAAGATAAATATTCATTCGAACGACAAATAGCAATAGAAACGTAGACACCAAGATAATGAAGAAAAATGAATAGTGTCTGTATCATCACAGGAAAGGAAAATCAATAAGTGACAGCGGTTGGCTTCTAATACCCTTTTTTTCCTATTTTAAAATCATTTTCCATTTTCTATGCACACAAAACGACACTTTAATTACAATTGCTTGTTAATGTATTCGAAAGAATTTCAGACCATTTCAAACTAAAAGTTTAACTTTTATTTCCTTTTCTTGGATAGTTTTAGTTTAATAATAAAATTTGATTGGAAGAATTCTATTGCTATATGTTAATCATTTTTTGCTTCATTTGCACTGAGCATTTGAACATAAATGTCTAAGTGCAAATCGAATTGATTTGTTCAAATTGAAATGAAAAAATTTCCTTTTTTTTCTTTTTTGGTGATGCCCAACTTGAAGTGAGTCTAAAGTACTCATTCAAAGCGCATTCATGCGGATGTGAATGTACAATGTTATTTGACAGAAGCATAAACATACAACGACTCCTTCGACAAAATAATCAAATCTGGCGATGGAAAATGCCGGCCCTGAATACTGAATATCAAACACAACTGTGACTAATGGTAAAAATACTCTTTTATTCATTCAATTATACAGAAATGTCCATATTTTCATCATTTTATGCAATATTCTGTTTCAAATTGCTCAATCTTCATTGGAAACGGCCATTCTCTTAATCGTTATTGTTTTGTTTCGGTAAAATCATCGAATTAGATTACAATTTTAGATGAGAAGGAAAAGTACGTAGAAAATGGTTAAATAAACAAATTAAGTCACATCTATTATTCATAATAATTTTTGGTCCCTTTGCAAATGCCAAGGGCCCACCATTCACAATTTTATCATGTAAAATGTAGTAGGCTGAAAACGAAAAACTGCAAGTAGGTAGTAAGTGAGTCACATATGCAGTAGCATACAAATCAAACGAGCACAATTTCAATATACCATCGAATTGACTTTTCATCTCATTCGCACCAATTAAATCACCAGCAAACCATGAACCATGGTTGTATGTTGTACGTTATTCGTTGTACATATTTAACTTGTACCGTTAATATTATAATAAAATATTTCTATTATCTGTGCTACTTTCTAGTCGACAACCAACAGCACTCGACTTCGTCCTAACAATCGCTTTCGACTTTCGTCGCACTAACTGAATTGAAACGCAGTACGCCATTAGAGCGAGAGTCAAGGGATGGAGGAAAATGAGCGAATTGAATCTGAAAAGCATGTTGCTTTGTAGGCATGTTTTTGTTTTCTCTTTTTCTTCTTCTTCTTCTTTTTATATTTCATTTTTCGGTTTGGTTCCAAGAGGGAATTGTTCCGGCTCTGTCTCTTGTTTTTCCAAATGTGATTGGTGCCGTGGATGAAATTTGAAGAGCATAAAGTGGTATTGAATTGAATTACCAATTATCTAACACCCTCATAACGATTCATCCATCACACATTTATGTAATAATATGCGTACCTCGTCGGCTGTATGACTTGTGTGTCTACTCATATTCGTCTGTTTGTAATTGATGAACGTTGTTCGTCAGTCAAAAACAAGGAGATCAACCGACCGTTGTTCTTTGTCGACGAAAATCAAATTCACCGAAATGTTTCGAAACCTCTTATTCTCAGTTGAGCTGACAGCATTTTTCTCGTATCCTGAACACTGAACACGAAACACTAAACACATTATGTGTGTGTGTGTGTGTGTATATATTCGAAAATTCAAATGGGTAACAAATAAACAACCAAATATAATTGTAACCGAATTCCGAACGGTTCCCATTCAATCGTGTGTACGGATATTGTATAAATGAATCGTATTCATGATTATGTTCAATCCATTTGACATGGTACACAGCGAATAGAACCGGTGAAACATCCCTAATACGTAGTCCAAGTTTCGAATATACACACTCAAAATGGAAAGTATCATTTATTCGATTATTTTTAAATTAGATCATTTCAGTTTATTGTGATAATGGGCATAAGTATTTGCTGTTTGCTGGTGAAAATATTCATTCGTAATGCGAATTTGATCAAATCTTAAGTGGGTTTGTAATATTGGTGTATGGAGTATTTTAGTCAATTACCACCAGATCGAAGGACGTTTGTTGGCAATGGAATAAAAATTGAAGAAGAAACAAAAAAAAAAAAAGAAAAAAAACAAACGGACCCGATTGCGGTAAATGGAAAAATGTAGAAAATCATTCTAACGAACTTTCAATCGAATTTGCCACAAGCGCAAATTTGATTTGGTTGGGAATTCACGTAATCGAGCAATATTTTTATTTAAGCGAAAAATGTCGGAGGAACTGTCCATTTGGAATTTTAAGAGAACTATCTTGTTATTTTTGGTTTCTTTTGGCATTGTTGTGCTCATACAGTAGAAGTGTTAAGTTAACTCGCTAGTTATTATCATTATTAATTTATACATAATATGAATTATGGTGTGCGAGTGTACACTGAACACTGAACACTGAACACTGTACACGCAAATCTCTTCATGTATAATGGAATGAATTTCATCCATTGTTCGAAATATCCTGGACCGCTGAATGCTAATAGATATTTGCATGAATTTCAAATTCCAAGTGTCGGTAAAAGAAAGCACCAAATGAGACCAAAAGCAGCAAGAGCACCACAGATATTTCAAAGTTTTCAAACCAAAAGTGATGTCTGAAATCCCGTAATAGTCCATAAGCAAGTAATAAACATTTTAAATTATCATAGAAATGCGTGTATTAGTAATCTCAATGATTTCACCCGCAGGCAAAATGAATACATAAACGAACCGACATCGCTGCTAGTGAGCACTTGAGTTGGATAACCGCACCAGTAAAATCAAATCAATTTTCAGACGAATATTCAAATTTGAAAGATGAATACGACGAGCACAAGCAACCGACGAAGTACATATAAGAAGAGAGCAACGGAGAGAGAGAGAGAGAGAACATTGCAGCACTCAATCTTTGTCGGAATAATTGCGTTATTCAATTGAATATTGCACGGTTTCAATTTCGATATAAATGCAAATTTAATGATATTTTCAATTGCATGTTTTATTGTTAGATTTTTAAAGCATTGATTCTGATGCAACAAATCGAATTAGAGTCGTGTTTCTGAATCGATTAAAAATCCTACATTTCAGATGGCAAATTCCAAAATGCAAATCGAATTTCCGACTATTCGTAATCCAAAACAGATATGAATAGAAGAAATGAATCGAAAATACTGTCAGGAAATGATTCAATGATTGTGTTTATTCAATCAGATTTTTTGTTATATCAAAATTGAAATAGAAATTTAAACGAAGATCGATGTAAAACACAACAATACATGACCAAATATTCCAATATTATCGATTCATTTATAAGTTACTAATTCTCTAACTCTGAACTTTAATGTCAATTTATTAGAAACAGCAACATTTTTTGTTTTCGAAAACTGTCGAATCTCGTCCGTAGTACAGAGTCTGGTTTCCGGAGACCGGAGTGTATCAGTTGTAAAAAATAGATCAAAAACGATGAAACAATTGATGTGATTGGTCTAGTCTCAAACTGGATGATGTGTCTGTATGTCAGGGTGAATGAAAAACATCATTGCCGCCGTTATGTTATGACATCAGTTATTTAACAAAAACTTTACACTCAAAAGTTTTTCAGAAAATTAGTTCTTCAACCAACAGCCACATTCAAAATCATCATTCAATTGAATTTATGAATTCAATTGTGATTTTGGATGGCATCTCGTCGTCTGCTTTTGATGAAATCAATTATTTACAAACATTGGCGAATTAAAAATGTATACCGACTCCATGTATTTACGGTATTCGACAAGCATCTCAATTTGTGTTGCGATTGATGACATGCTATGTATCAATATCAAATTCGTATTTTCGGTTGAGTCGTCGCAAAAAAAAAAAAGAAGAAGAAGAACACATAAAAAACAAAAAGAAATGAATTCAAATAAAAAATGTAGTCGAAACAGGGAAAAAGCCGCCCGTATATCGAAATAAACCAAATAATTTTGATTTGAATTGTGCCACCCGCATAGCCAATTTAAACAAGAGGAACAGTGAAACAAAAATAAAAAATGAATCTAAAAAATAACAACAACACACACGTTTGGCCTGAATCGATAATCAAATGCCGTATGTTTGTATTATTTTTGGATTCGATTCTTTTTGATCGTTATATGTTCGTGGTACGGTCATAGAGAGTGGTGTAAACAGATCTAAAAGAAGTAATAATGCTTGAAATCGTTCGTTATATATACATATAAATATAGGTTTTCCTTGATCGGTGTATTCGCCTGTTTTCAACAAAGCCAAATCAATCGATGTTTCGTTTGACTGTGTTCTTTTCTAGCCTTTCTCCGTCAATTGGAGAACGATATGATATTTGGTTTATTTTATGATGAACATTTCACGGTGAAAATAAAAAACAAAATATATCAATTCAGACATTATGATTTTGGATGTAATGCCATGGTTTCATAAACAACACACATTCGAATACAAAATACAATATAAATTTTAAATACAATGCGCTTTTGGATTCATGAATTTCTTTAATTTTTAAATCGTTATGTGGTCAACAGATCTGCTTAGCTTTCTCTCTCTCTCTCTCTCTTCTTACTCTATTATTGGCTGTAGCTTTCTTTTTGAGTGATTTCGTTCTTTGTGCTTCGATATTTCAAAAATATACAAGAATGAAACACATAATTATCATATTGTAAACGAATCGGCATTACTTCAAATGTAAATGCTCTAATCGTTTGCTTTTGGCTTTCAATTTGGATAATGTCTATGTTTTCGTTGTGAAATTAATTGTTCGGAACGATTGAACGGAATTTTCTGAAACTATTGTCGGGTGTGTTGTGTGCCTGAAGAGTTTATTTATGATGAAATTGATGGAAAATGATTCGGATCCACTGTATTAAATTCAAATTCGATAATATACATCGAATATCGATATACACAAACATATCGATGAGCAATTTAATCTGCTGGAGTAGCAATCACTGTGCCATGAGTCAAAGTTTAAATTAAAAAAAAAAATCAAAACAAAAAATAAGATTAAAACGATGAAGGAAAAGAGGAAAACACACGCAAAGAACTAAATGAGCAAATTTAAAGCGAATGGTAAGGCAATAATAGTAATAATAATAATAATAATCGCGAAACAGAAGAAGCGAAAAAAAAACTGAATACTTTGAAGTCAACCCTATGAGATCAGTCAGAATCACAGCATGGATTCTCTATCGCAAAATGCTTTTTTATCGTCCCTTCAATGCCATCATATGCATCGGATGCAGAGTAAAAAAGACTGAATACCATTCTCGCAGTAATTTTGTGCAGAATATATTTTCGAGAAGCTGAATGCAATTAAAAATAGTTTTCAAAATGCTATCGACCTGGGCTACAAACAAAAATATGCAAATGATGATTTCCATTTTGAAATTAATTTTGAAATTGATCAAATGGAAATGAGAAAATCAGCAAATGGAACACCAAATCGTTTACATAAAATTTTATTGATATTAATTTTCATATTATTTCTTAGTCAGTTGGTCGGCTGTTCATTGCTCACCTCGAAATGGAAATGGCAAATGAAGTATTGGCAACAAATGAAAACATTCGAATAAAACAAAAAAAAATTCAAAATGAAGAATTCGAGAGAAATGGAATGGCAAAATATTTCATTCGTATTCGCACATATATGCTAAGGTTCGGATATGCATTTCAGTGAAACTACGATCCTGTTTAGTTTCAAGTCGTCGCGCATAATTTGAATGATTAAATGGGTGCACAGTTCACAGCATCTTCGGTTGCGCTCACCAATCTTATAGATCGATTTTGAAGAAATATAGTTTATGATTCCGCTTTTGATCCGGTAATGGAAATAAGCAATTTCCATAACCCATTCGCCTACCGAACGAATTCATTTTGTTAAATTTTGCAACCGAAAGAAGAAGTAATCAACCGTGAATACAATTCCGGATGCCTTGAAATGTTTTGGACATTAAAAATTATAATAAGTATTTGCCCATTTCAAACGTTTCGATCAATCACTTTAAATAAGCAACAAAACAACGCATCGGTTACATGGATACCAGAAAATTGAGTTTGAACATTCTTTGTGATGGTTCATGATATTCGTCATCTGAATCAATTGAATGGATGTAAATTTACACATCATTTTATCGAAATTAGTCAATGGGACGGATTGCAATTGTTGAAAAAGGCAATCATGTGAACTGAATGCTGTGAACGCTGCGAAAGCTTAAAGGTGATCCAACACATGCTGAATAAATAATAAATAATAAATAATAATTGATATTGACTGGAATTCAATATGCAATTCGTCATCATAAACCTCAACACAATTTCATTATCGGTTTTGTTTGTCTCACAATTTTGTCGACGCTTGAGAATATAGTTCGAATTGTGATTTAGATTTTTCAACTATTTTGATGGGTTTTCACGTGTTTGTAGTTTGTATGTGCGTTTATTTATTATTTAGATTCAGATACAATAAATGTTGAAACGAAAAGAAAATGAAAAACAACACTGAATGAAGAATGAAGCGCGATGTTGGTAACGATACATAAATTAAATAACGACGTTTTTATAACTTTGGTTCCGACAGCATTTTGCTACTGCCGTCCTTGCATCTCAAAAAACGAAAGGAAAGGAAGAAAAAGAAATAATAATAACGAATGCCGAATGAATAAACGATTGAATCGAACATACACATAAGACAAAAGCATCTTCATCACACCGGTTTTCTATTCGTTTGCAGAATGGCAATCTTGGCTGTTATTGCGATCGGTTAAGATGTCGTCGCCTCAAAATATAATCAAAAGAAGAATGATTCATCACAGACCATTCCAAAGACGAAACCATTCAAACCAATTGATGATTGTTGGCCGTTCATTGATAATAAACGATAATGAAATCGAAATAAATTATTGGCCAGTAAAAAGTGGACATCAGACATTGATATGCAATAAAACTAATGGCAAACATTGTAAGAGATGAGAAGCTCAATTGACTTGTGCTGTGCTCGTTTGCGTTCTTTTTCTCTATGTGTGTGAGAGCGCGCACGTGAAATGATCATAGCTTCTGTTCCAAATGCAAGATGGTCATTGGCATTAGGAAGAACAGCGGATACATTAAACATATAACATTTTGCACAAAAACTGAAGCAAAAAACAAAAACGGGATCGCAAAAGAAGAGCATTTATGCCATCGAAATCGAAATCGAAATGAAAGAAAAGAGTTTTATCGGCTTTTTGACTTCGCAATTTTACCATCAATGTAAAAGTAAACCTATTTTCGAATTTGATTTATTGACGAGTCGGCTTTGTTCTTTGCCGATTGTTGTATTTTTCGATGCATAATACAATGCTCCTTCCGTTTCATAGTTTTTCCAAATGTTGTGCAAATTCTTTGGAGTTATTGGTTATCCGGAATCTGTTTTTGTAGTAAAAACTGGCCAAATAATATCACTAAAGTGTTGAAAACCATTTTAAGCGACAAATCGCTAGTTCGTAATTTAGATTCATTTTCGAGATTTGATTTTAGCTTGATCGCGAGGCGGCGATTGATAAAAAATTACATTTGATTGTAAATGATCGACTAACCAAATGTACCCGAACCTCATTAAATCCACTCCATGTGCTCGCTATATTTATGTATGTGATAAATGAATGGTGACAAATGAAACAGAAATGAAAACGAAAATTAAAAACAAAACTATCCATCATTCGGAGCTGTCATTTAAAGTATTTTATGTTTGGCTACTGTATGCATTGTCACCTGTAAAGGTTCAAAATGCCATTGTGAATATTTTTTTTTTTTATAGAATAGATTGTAATCTAGGGAATTTTTTGAATGCTATATTTAGTTAAGGCCATTCATGCTATCGGTAGATATGAATATTTACTGTTACCAAACGCTGTGCGATAACAATATAGCCAATACAAATATAATTCGAAAAAAAAAAAAAAATCAAACTTCAACACTTTTTTTGTTGATCCATTATTATTATCAATGACTCAATATTCTTGAGTACATAAAAAACAAAAAATTAATAATCCTTTTTTTGTTTATTCATATCTTGAGCAATTCGACTAGTCTCAAGCAGACACACACGCTTATGACGTTGTTATCAACTCATTTTCAAGAAAACACTACTCTCACGTAAGTTACCAGCAAAGTAACAGACATAGCCTTATGTACAATGTACATGCATTCGATGCGAATAAATGAACACAGAGCAATTCAGTTGCGTGCGCAATCATTTGAAAACGGTGGACAAAGTAATGCGTTGTCACTACATTTATATTGCTTCGCAACTCACTTACGTGAGAGCAGAAATACTTGTAATTTTTCGGCTGCTATTTTGTACTTTGATCTCTTTTAATTTCCGATTCAACCATTCATTGTCACAGCTGATACAATGATCGAATGCCATTATATAAATCCAAATCCATTTTTTATTTGTCGAATTTATTCTAAGCATGAATTGCAAGTGGCTATGGCGAGGAAAAATGGTCAAAAAGACTGATTCCGGAAATGAAAAATGTAAATCAAAGATGGTGTCGGTCGATTTGTAAAAAGATATTAAAGGGTTTAAATTCCATTCACTGGTGCAAATAACATTTTAAATAGATTCAGTGTAATGGATGAGAATTTTTAATGAGCCTTGTCATCTAAATATATACTATTTTTCTCCGATACTTCGAAATTCTATAGTAAGACACTCCTATTGCCAAGATTGCGAATTCAGAATTCAAAATTAGAAAAGATGTGAAGAAATGAATTGATATCTTTCGGTAAATGAAGGACTTCATTGTTTTGGTTTTGGTTGAATGAAATTCAATATTCGGTGTCTAGTCAACAATGATAAAATATTGAAGAAAAGACAGAAGCTGTGAGCTGTGCGCGATGGCGAAAAACAAATTCACTAAATTCATCAAATTCAATGGATGCCGTACGATTTTCTCTTTTCGTTTATCGAATGAACAATGAAGAACAATCATTCATAGAAAATATGAATGAAGTGAAAAGTGAAAAGGGCTGTTTGACTGTTTTTTTGGCTCACTACAATATAGATTTAAAGAATATCATTGTAAATGTGTCGTGCACGGCTGCTGCTTGTTACTTATTGAGATAACATTTTCCATTGCTTTTGAACTTCCGATTGAATTGTGTACCGGAAATGTAGTTGGGATTATATAAAACACGTGCATAGCACAATTGTCAAACAATACGTTAAATATGCCAGAAAATTGACGGTTTTCGTTTGTATTTTTCGTTGTTATAATCAACAACACTTGAATGAAAAACAAATCATTTTTGTGCCGAAACATTGGATGCTGTGTAATTGTGTATCCTTAACGATATAACATCGTATTTTGGGAATATAACCGTTTTGGCTAATTAACGCCATTGAATGGCAAAATCGTTTGATATTCATGGAATCATACGAATGATTTATTTGGATTAAATCAAAATGAAATAAAGTTTGAACTTGATGATTATTGCAGGATAATACCCGGGGCCAATGTTAGAAGCAAAATGGTCTCTTCCACAGCAATAACAATAGAAATGCTATGGAAAAGGATTTATGTTTTATAGCAAATATTAAGCCACATAACATTTTTGAAACTTGTGGTTTTAGCCTGTATCCGGCACAATAAATCGATTCAATTAGAATTGTTTAAGAAAAAAAGAAACATAAACATAGAAATTCGAAAGAAACACTTAGATCTTTTGACATTGAACGGATTAATTTCCGGTATAAACTATATTTTTCTTAGGTTCGAAGAAATGAACAAGCAAAGCATCACTGCTTAATCTGTTCGACAGATGCAAAACTGTATCTCCTAAATATCTGGAGGCGCATAGTACAGCTTATTTATAAATTTCAATCATAAGTAAAAGATTACATCCTTCCAGCTGTATTCAGTACCCAGTACCTAGTTAGAGCGACAATTCATCTCTGATCCAACAATAGCTCGGTATTGTTTATTCTCAACGAGATTAAGTTTGCTAATTCAGGTAAATTGTGCCCATTCGAAGAAGGCAAACCAAATTTAAGTAATTTTTTTTTTTTTGTGTGCCAGCTCTGAATCACTCGGAACAATATTCAAAGAAAAATACAAAAAGAAAAAAAAATCAAAACAAACAAATCAAAATGTTGGCTTTCTTCCACACAATTACATCAGCAATGAATCCATTACACTCGATTGATCTTGTGCAATGTTGGTTGACACCAAGTTCAAAACGTTTTTGTTGTCTGCACCGTTTCAAATCTTAAGCCGTTTACCAAAATCTTTTAATAAATTTCCTAATTGGGAATTATTAAACTGAACGTAGAGCAGACAAAAGAGACGATAAATTAATTGGATTACTGCTAAAAAAATGAAATGGAAATTTTGATGAGGAAAATAAATCATCGTCCAGTGTTTATTGGTCCCTTGTTTTCTATGGTCAATTTCATGTAAATGCTTCAATTTACAAAGACCCAATTTGATACGTGCTGCTGGCCGAAAGAATCTCAATAACGCAAACATCTGCTATAATTACAGGATACGAGAAAAAAAAATGAAGACACGTTCAGTCCGGTATGTGATATATGGAAATCGAACGAGACAATTAAGCAAAGCAGGTGAATATCTAATTATGTGAAGATAAAATGATAAAAACAGACAAACGGAGAAAGAGAGTGCAAAGTGAAATGGCCACATCAGCCGAATCTCCATTTATTACTTTATAATATGATTTAATAGGCGCACACCGCACACCGCACACCGAACACCGCACATCGAACTTTGCACATCCCATATTATCTATATAATAGGTATTTTATTTTGTGCAGTAATATACATATATACATACATGCATATTTATAGAGTGGGGCGCGCGTGAGCGCTTCAATTTATTACATTTGCATAGATTCAATAGCCATAATATTCATAATGGGATTTGAATGAATTTAAATATCTAAATGGGATGTAATTCGTGTTGCCAGACCAGCAGCATACCGGATGGAATGTTAGAGAAGGATACGTACAATCAAATGCTACAAAAATGAACCAGAATTTTGACTCGAATGATCGAAAAAGTGTCGCTGTTGTCCAGCTTCTTCGACAGTTTTTCTTGGTGCTTCAATTTATTTTATAAACCTTGAATCGCAACCATTTGGGCAATAAGCCCTGAACACACACAAACCCAATATACAGTATAGTCCCTTTAAATTGACCACATTGGTTGTCGGCCAATGTCTGTCCACAAATGAGGAATGATCCTTTTAGAGAATGGTTTTTTTTGTAGAGACTTTACTGTATACAAAAAGTGGAATATAGAATTTAAACGCGTCTGGTACATAATTTCGATTAAAATTTCGGTATTCCGTTCTGTCGTTGAGTGGTTTCGATTTAAATTGCCACGCTGCAAATACGTTTTTCGATTTTTCCATCATTTGACGTACACAATTTGACCATAGGAGAGCGAATATACTTTCATGCCGTTTATGTAGAATATTTTCTTTTCGCTTATACATTGTACTAACAATTCGAAAACTTTGTGGAAATCACCCCTCCCACTACAAAAATCCATAGTATGTACACATACATTAAAATCATAAAGAACGACAGATTTCGAATCGTTAATCGGATTTTTTTTTTTTTTTGTTCAGTTTGGTACGTTTGTTAACGCTACAAATAATAACCGTATAATGGCCAAATATTTACATATTTTTACAGTTAAGCCGGTCTAATGAACGTATTAAAATGAAGGCAATCCCTTTGAAAAGTGGTTGTGCGTTGTCAGCAATAGTCGACGACGAGCCGATTCGTATTGTTGAATGTTGTGTATTCAGCGCAAAAATCAAGAACGACGAATTAAAAACCGAAAATCTTATCCGAACCCACACTCACACGTACACAGGGATTTATAACGCCATTTTGGTTAATTTCATTGTAATGGCACTGAATTCGAGGTTCGAGGCTCATTGATGTCATCAAATTCCATTTAAATAATATAATATTAATTATTATTTGTTGATAATAAATAATTGTTGCCAGTTTTCTTCTTTAGATTCTTTGAATGGAAGTATCCTTAGATCGATTCCAAATTCCAATCTATGTGCCTTTTCGGTCTGAATCAATTTTAGAATAATTTCCATTTGTATGACAATACTAAGGAATCTTCGGCATGAAGCTGAAACCCAATTTCAACGGAAGAAGACGGAAAATCGAAAAAAGAAATAAAAAAAAGTCAGCACAAATGGAATCGGTATTTTGAATGAATTCTCGAAAATAGCCAGCACACAGTTTGTATGCATGAGCAATTTTTAAACATTGGATAAAAACAGTACGGAAATATGCGAGTCAGCAATTTCAATTCAAATATACAATCTAATATGTAATCGAAATTTCAATACGCTTTTTTTTTCGTATGAATATAGGATCCTGGACCAATAGTTCGTTTTTCTTTCATTCACCACATGAATGCTAAATTGTGTTGTTTTTTTTTCGTCGTATCGACGAAGGATTGAATGTCTCTGTGCCGTCCAAAAGTCAATGTTTAAGGGCTTTTATGTGAATTAAAGCCATCATCAGTGTGCTCTAGTTAGTTCACATATCAATGAAATGAACATACAAAGCGGTCAAGTGATTGGATAAAAAATCGAATTGAAAGAAACATCGACCACAAGATAAAAGAGAGAGAGAAAAAATAATATATGTAATAATAAAGATGTGAATCGTACGTGAACGGGATAATGTATATATTAATGTCTTAAATATTTGATGTTGCTCAAACAGTCAACATTTATTAATTCACTTGCATCATACAGAAAATACCCTCTTTTTTCCAAAAATTCGTACAGATGAAAAGTTTTCCGAAAAAGGAAGTGTTGCCCTTTTTTCAGTCCCAAAGCGATTTGGTGTGTGGTCACAGAGGCACATCCAACGCAAATGTGATCGCGGGTGAATAGTAACTGAAAAATGCATGGAAAATACCCAAAGAATATGCATCTGCACTATGCACACCATGAAAATAAAAACCAAAAAATAAAACACGATAACGGCAACACAAACACTCGTAGAATAAGTTTCGAAATAAAATATTCGGCTACAGTGTGTTCAGATTATACAACTGGAATAGGGATAAAAACGTACATTGACAATCGGCATAAGGTGTTTCCTTGCAAAATTTATTTAATAATTGAAAATGTATGTGCGGTCACCAGCCAATGTGGTGTTTAGCCAATGAGAACCATTTTTCTATATCATAACTGAAGCATTGTTTGATATCATATATCGCATATCGTAGACGAAAACTAGAATTGAAACCGAACTAAACTAGTTCATTTGGGAGTAAAGCAATACATTTGCCCAATCGCAAACAAAAAAGTCGGTTTGAATAATGTAAATCAGGGACCAACCAAGAGCTCTACGAAAGAAATGTATTGTTGATGATTCCGAATTGAATAGAGATGTCGACCCGAGTGCCAGGCGAATAAAAGGATTTAACGGACAGAGAGAGAGTGAGAGAGAGAAAAGACTCAGAAGAGAGCAACGATCAAAAATGTTTGCCATAAAAAGAAGAGAGCAAAATAAAATGGTATAATCTAATGGGGGCTTAAATGAGTAAAGAGTAAATAGCAAACAACGAAATACTCTTTTTGAATATTTTATTCATTAAAATGGCTCTTCTGGGCTCGCCAATTAGATTGTATATGTGTAAGTGAGTGTCTGTCGGCCACAAGAAAACAGTATATTATGCAATATTGAATAATATTGTATTTTAATAATTTTTTTTTGGTTTTGGTTTTGGATGATGGGTTGACGGTCTATTTTCAAAACGTTTTACAACAATAATATGAAAATAATAACGGTAACATACCAGCATAACAACGGGCTCAATCATACTGTTGGGACCATTAAAATGGCCAATCAAATTGACAGTTTTTGTAACAAAATATTTTTTACTTTTTACGGTTCGTCGGTGCTTACTGAAAAATTGAAAAATTGAAAACTCAAAACATGAATCGCATAGTGTGAGGAACGAGAAGCGAAACGCAACGAGGCAACAATATTGCAAACAACAAAATGAATTATATTTTTGTACAATGTATAATTTAAGACAGAGAATAAAAAGGGGTTTTTCATTCATTTTGGTATTCAAGTTTGAATATGGAACGCGTGAAAATTATAAAATAATTGGCGATAATTTATATCTTGACATTTTGTGCGTCTGGAATATGTCATAATTAAATTCAGATAGTTAATTAGATATTTTCAACGCTCTTGGGCCGCGATATAATACAAAACAAAACAAAACAAAATCCAGATGAAATATATTTTAAAATGCGTGAAAATGTGTTAAAGAGATGATGCTCAAAACATGTTGCGTTGTTGATAGGCGAAACGCTTAATAATTTAGAAATGTTCAATTTCTATTTCAATGTGCAATGTGTTTCATTGCAGATATTTGATGAGATTAATTTATGGGAATTGCATCGCTCGGATCGTTTCGATCTCGGATCTTGAATTGAATTTTTTTTTTTTTTTGGATTTTGGATTTTGGATTTTGAAGCGCTAGAGCACATCAACACGAGCACTCACTCCTCAATACAGATTCCAGATTACAGATACATGCATATTTTTCGCACAATTAATGGAAAAACAACATCCATAATATTAATGATTTATTTTTGTTTCGTTTGTTATTTTTCCATTTACGCCTAAACTCTGAAGATGAAACTTCATGCAATTTTCATTTTTCGGCAGCGTTTTTTGGATGTTATTTTTATTAATATTGTTATTATTATATATATTAAATTTATTTATTTATTTGTATGCCCTTAATGACTTTAGCTATTTTAACGAATAGCAAAATGTTTTCAAAATTCCGAAATAATTTATCCAATTTGAGATGTAATGAAAGTCATGTAAATGAAAATATTTTCAATATGGTCCAAAATGGTTGTTATTGTCATGCAATGGCCAATATAGTATAGTGAACAGTAAACAGTGAATATTGAAAACAACAAATGGAAAATTTTATGTACTGAAATTGAAAATGGAAAATGGAAA
Source organism: Mayetiola destructor (assembly GCA_000149185.1). Taxonomy (NCBI): domain Eukaryota; kingdom Metazoa; phylum Arthropoda; class Insecta; order Diptera; family Cecidomyiidae; genus Mayetiola; species Mayetiola destructor. Next base: position 631,947 of record GL501520.1, read on the forward strand.
ATGAGAATGATGGCGACAAATAGAGACCGATTTCCAATGAAGATCGAGATGGAAAATAGCAAATTGTATAACTTTGCTGAGCGAGAAAAAAAAAATAACAACATTTGTTACAATAAACGTGAAATTCCAAAAGTCAAGATTGGAATTTAATTTCGACTTTAATATAAATAATTTATTTTATCTCTGAAGTATAGAATTTTAATCATTTAAACAGTTTTCGTAGATGGATGATATTTTGCAAGAGATGGTTACGCTTGAATATAATGCTATTGCTCTTGTCTATTCGATTTCATTTTCAACCTTATTCTGTGTCTCTGTGTTTCCTCCATTATTTGGCTCAATATGGGATTTTCGGTTCGGGATTTGGAATGCTGAAATGGCATAGAAATACTTTTCTCCTATAATTTTTTTTGTTCGTTTTTTTTCGTTTTATTTGCTCTGTTTTCGTTCACAGCATTTGATGTGCGCACATTGGATGATTCGCATTGGTAATGGTGATGGCGATAGCAACTGGCAAAATATAAAATTCGACATGAAAATTGAAAAATGTTTGCGTGCACTTTGCCATCTCTCTGCTGTCTCTCTCTCTATATGTAGAATATAGAATGTGAAGCGTAAAGTGTATATTCAACGATGTAATGTATTAAATGGTTGCAAAGTGTCAAGAATCAAGCAGTCATTTTCATTACATACAGACACACAACTATGGAAATGAGATGAGATGCTTTCGTATGCTTAATGCTTATACGTTGGGGATATTGAGAAAAACTTGGGATTTTCGTTGATCCCTTTCCGTATTATTATTATTATTATTATTATTATTCTTATTATTATTGTTCTCTCTTTTCTCTTCTCGTTTGTAAAGTTGATTCGATTACATTGACAATGACTGAATTTAATGAATAAAAAGAGCGCCCTCAATCTTCAACCGAATGTCATTGCATGCAGGCATTCGAATGCATAATGCACTTTATATTTTACACAGACACAACACACAAAAAACGTACTCAATGCATTGAAGTCTGTTTTCTAATAGAATTTCATCCATTTTCGTGACAAGTAGGTGGCATCATCTGTAAAAAGTTTCTCAAAGCATCGACAAAATATTGGATGCAGAAAATGAAAATTGCATTGGATTATGTAAAAATCTACAAGCAGCCCACAATTCAATTCGAAAAGCACCATTGAGGGGCCAACCATTTTCGTTCGTATTTGCAATGACATGCATCATGATGTGGTCGAATAAAGTATTTGGATCAAATTCAAAATATGTGTTTAATCAAATGATTGGATTTAATGATGGTGGTGAACAAGTGAAATATACAATATGTATATGATATATGAACATTGGTTGTGCCTTGCATATTTTGCTTGTATTTATGTGTCTATGTGTTTTATTTGTGGACCTTGTACGACAAACGAAAAATTTTATGATCTCGATTGTAGCCAATTGTGTCTATCGAAATTCATAAAAAATTGATTTTAAAAATGTTTTTTGCCTTCGGAAGCTAGAACAATGACGATACAATGGCTGGAGAAAACGAACTGAATCTATACTGCAGCCAATAGCACGAGGAGGAAGATCAGGCAGTCAAGGCAACCAAAAAACAAATTCATCATTGACGACACAAGGAGTTCGTGTACGTGTGTGTGTGTGTGTGTGTGTGTGTGTGTGTGTGTGTGTGTG
>GL501520.1:633658-649422 GCA_000149185.1 Mayetiola destructor
GTACGACACAGAGTCGTGTACGTGTGTGTGTGTGTGTGTGTGTGTGTGTGTGTGTGTGTGTGTGCTCTTATCTAATAGCGCATCGCTCAAATGCACACTGACACGTCATGAAATTTCGCTCTAAATGCCATTTTGTTGAAACATTGAATAAGGTTTGGCATTGCACATAAAATATATAAGCTCGCGAAATCATTCATTCTATCTGTCTCTATCTCATGCTTTGTCTCACACTTAAACAGCATCTATTTCTACAATGTATACGGTTTTCGCAAAGCTGTTTCTTCTCATTGTCATAAATCACCACGACAAATTTAATTACCGGGATGTCGCGCGCGCAACGCGATAAGACTAAAGGGGGTGTGAATTTGAAATCATGATTCCGATGTAAATCTATTTTCCATTTTATTTGCTCATGTTGTTCAATCTTCCATCATCTATAAATTGCGTGTGTTCGTCATCAAATGAGAGCGTATATACGAAAATCATATTCGCGTGGCGTTTTAATGTCATCTCTTTTTCGGAAAAAAAAAAAGGAAATCCATTTAACGGCAAAAGATAGTCAAAAGCCGAGCTTCGAACAAAGAACAACACACATTTACATCTCATTCGTCGATTATATGGATACTCATCGTACATTTCAAATTAATTTTGGATAATACTAAAATGTCTGTACGAATGGATCGCGCTTTATAGCTTACAGTTTTTTTTTCTTTTTTTTTTTTTGATTATCCTGCGTTTGTCTGTTTCGGTGTCTTCGTTATATATCTGGCCGACAAAATGGTTGACATGAATGAATTTTATTAGCACTTTTCACAATGCAATTCAACATTTAATTCCGCAACAAAAGTGATGCGATTCTTTTTCCGAAAGTCGCAGATGGATGTACAATATTTGAAATGGCTAAATATATGGGAATATGTATTAAGTTCATTGGATTTTTCCGGCCAACAATCGCAATCTATGTAAAGCATTTGAAATATTCAAACGGCACCACTAAAAGCACTTTCATGAATTAACTGTAGCATTGTGTGCACAATGTAAACTGTTAAACAGTACACACAAAAAAACGAATTGAAAGCGGCTATGCAGATTAAATTTGACGAGAAAATGTGCTTGAGTCATATTTGAGTCGAGATAATTTTCACGCGTGCCAGAATGAGAAATGTTGGGGTTTTATTTTTTTTGGATTTTATTGGGCAAAACAGATCTAAATAATAGCCTATTAGAAAATTGCCAAAACGATGTTTTCATGTATTTGCTGATGATCATTTCATTTTTGCTTGTTTTCCGATGTTCCGGCATTTTTATCGAATAAATTTCACTGATTTTATTCACAATTCAAATTATCCAATGTCGTTCATATTTCCCTTTCGCCTTTTCGAACGAACCCATATAATAAAATTTGGATTTCATCGGATAAAAATATCAAATGGGGCGTTTCCGTTTAAAACTTACGAACAATATGAGCTCCGAACTGGAAAAATTTCAATTTTTACAAAATGAACGAAATCACAATCATAAAAATGATAAGCGAACATCAAGCAAATGCAATAAAATCAAACGAAATCGACGTCGCACTGTTGTTCACTGTTTGCTGCTCACAGATACGCATCGTCACAAAGACAAAGAAAGAGAGGAAAAGTGATGATTTTATTGTTATATTAGCGCATTAATGTCAACTACCGCGTAATTGTCGAACAGCATTACTTAATTTTAATGGTTGATGTTTGCTAATTTTTCTTGTTTTTTTTTCTCCTATTTGAAATAAACAAATCATCAGAACAAAAACGAATAAAAAACGCTGAAATCGAATGGGATTGTCTGGCGCAATTATCTGTCATGATTTGAACGTAAATTGAATTTTATTCTGATGATGTAATGTTGATGCAGTGAGACAGTCGCTATGGCATGATCAGAACAATGAACAAATTTACGAACCGAACAACGACATTTATAATTCACCATTTCGTTGTTGCTTTTGTTTTGTTTTGTTTTTTTTTTGCCTTTCGATGCCTCCACATGGAAATGGCCTTTGCGTCTTCAGTAATGCTAATGCTGGCGATGCTCTTAAATTCACTGAAAAAAACACCCAACAAATACAAATGGAAACATTGACGAATGCCAAATAAAAGAGACACACAACAAATGAACAAAATAAAAGTAAAAAAAAATACAAACACGAACAAAATTTAAGTGTAAAGAATATATGAGACAGTACATTGTACATAAAAAGATATCAGGAAAATCGAGTGGGTGGAAAAAGTATGGCGTTATGTGTGTTGTAGGACATTTAGCCATTATTTGGTTCTTCGATTAAGTGTAATAATTTTGATGGAATCGTGTTGTTGTCGTTATTTGCTCTTTTTCGTGTCTTTATTTCGCTATCCTGTTCATATCAACAGACAAAGAACAAGATTGAAGAGGTAAATGAATTTAAAATTGTATGACGCATCCTTGCGATGTCTTCTTGGAACTCAAATTTGGCCACGTTATTTGATTCCATTATTATTATTATTATTATTATTATTATTCAGTCGTTCATTCTTCTTTTTTTTTATTATTATTATTTTTATTCCGTTTTTTATTTCATTTTTTTCATTCATTATACAAATATCGGTGTGGTGTTGTTTTTTCCTCTTTCGATTCTATCTGCGCTGAACTACACGTATTAAATGCACGTTGGCATGATAAAGCAAAAATTTGTGTGTTCGTCGTCCAAATATGGAACATGAAAAGAACATGATTTCGAGTCTGTGGATTGCCTTTTTTATTGTTCTGATGCGATGATTATTCTTACCAAACCTCTGACTATCCTCGGCTCTTTCGTTATCGTAACGATAATATTTTTCTTAAAAACATGTTTATCTGATACGATATTTACATGTAAACATTATAAGTAGGGTGTTGGTTTGTCAAATTTACTTAAATAGTGTTTCTTCTCCCTCTCGTGTGCGCTCTCACTAGTTAGTCTTTGTCTCTTATACCAATTGCTTTGTTTTCACTCCTACATTTGGCTAGTACATTTACTGATAGTGCGATAGGCAAAATATGACATTCGGTGCAACGTAAACAGGGTGAATTGTCTCATTTGATCGTCCTTTCTACTTATTGAACACTCAGCTGTTCTATTTGACTCTCGTCACCGGATCCTTTTTCTTCTTCCAAACTATTTTTGCCAAATCATTCCATATGTATGGAGTATGGAGTTCCAAAAAAAAAAAAACAAAAATGAGACACATAAAAAAGAACCATTCTTTTAAGTTCAGTGTTTTGTGACGGAATGGACAAAAAAGATGAATCGATAAGCAAAAAACGCACACAAAGTAGAGAAACAAAAAAAAAAGAAAAGAAAGAAAACGAGCGGAATAAATGCAATTCATTGCTACAATGACGAGCTCGTATAAAAATGATTTTCAATTTTTTGAGACTCAAACACACTTTCGGAACACACAGTCGAATCTCCCCTTTGATTTATACGAATCTATTGGATGCGATTGTTGTGTTTGTGTGTGCGTGAGTGTGTGTGTGTGTGTATGATAATAATTAAAGCCTTCCATAATTATGCAGCTTGAGCGAATGTATTATTTTGTGAATTGTGAATATTGGATCAATAAATGCTTATTCATCGACACAAGTTCACGAACATAATTTACTGAAAAGAGGAACCAACCGAAAATGTGAAAATGTTTCTGAAGAATAAATTTCAGCGCGACAAAATTGATCCATTCATCCAAAGCAACATCGAAGGAATCAAGTAAATGAATTTAAAAAAAAAAGAGAATATATTCCATTTTGGGTGAGTTTGGTGTGGCCTTTTATCAGATTATTTATTCTTTTGAAGAATTTTGCATTAAAAATATTTTCCATTTTTTTTTCTTTTTTTTTTTCATTTTGAGAATTTAATCAAAATTGAAGATTGAAAGCAAAAAAATGCTTTTATCAGATTCGAAACGGAATTCTCGTATTCCGGCATGAAAGCTATATGTATAATGTATAATAATGAATAAGGTGTTATGGACGTATACATATAATATAAGTGTTGGCATCACCTTGAAATGATTATTACTTTTGACCGGCCACTGACTATGCATACACGATCACATTGAGTTAAATTCTTGAATCGAATATTTTGTATTTCGATACACCATGATTAATTGATTTTAATGAAAACGAATGGTACATGTGTCGATGACTGCTGATATCCCGTATCGAATTCAAGTGTAAAAATGACAATAATTTTATTGCAACCACTGCCATTATTGTAATACTAAAATTATAATCATATTCACCAATCAAATGCGAAAATGAAATGAAAAAAAAAAAAAATAACGAAAAACGAAACAGAAACGATCATCAAAAGAAATTGAATTCCAACTGTGAAAAAGCATCACAATCACAACGATCATGAATTGTGTGTATGAAGCCTAAAGAAAAGAAACGATTAAATTCTGGAATCGTAAATGGATGATCGTTAAAGCAGATTCTATAGCTAAGTCCACTTGATGATGGCTTAAAACTACCAAACGAGAAAATATCAAAAATTCTTTCAAGCATCAGACAAATTTACGCATCGATGAGATACGAGAGAATTCATCAAACAATCACGATTGCTCATTGCTCATTACATTCTAAATTCTAACGTTGTATCATTTATGATGAGCAAAAATATGAGCGATTTTATGGACGCATAACAACGACCACAAACATAGCAATTTAAGCGACGAAAAAAAAAATAATAATATAAGTATCGTTTCTTAATAGTAATCGAATTGCATGCACCTAAGCGATTTTCGTCTCTATAATTGTCGAAATTCATTGCTATTCCTTGTAATCACATCACTAAGCGTTAAAGAGTGTATTTTCTTGACACTGATCCGATCAATAAAGCGGCTGCCATTCGTGCCGAATGGATTATTATTGATCGGAAATATTTTGTAGCCGAATGTCATTTGACTCCATTCGCTCATTCAATTCTAGTTTCTTGGGTTTGTTTATTTTTATTTATTCATCATGTTTCAGATCTCGAACGACAGATGCCTCCTTTTATGAATATTCGTTTTCATTGTATTTTGTGTTCATTATGATCGCTCGTCATCCCATTTGGCTAAATGAATCGATTGCTCTCTTCGTAGCTATCTAAGTTCATATTTTTGTCAATGGAAAACTAATACAAACTTTTTAACTCACTTCTATCTTCATATATGTATATCTGAAATGGTTTAAACTTTATTGAGCACGTACGCAATTCTATACACATATTGGACACAGTGTGAATTACAACACCAGAATTAAGTAAATTGTTTTCTTCTTCTATCGTCGTTTTTGTATACATATTCATTCACTTTTTTTTCGCTCATCGTTTTTCCTATGATTTTTCCTCTCTTTTTTTTATTATTTTTGTTTCGCTGGGTGTTCGTTAGGTTTTTCATTGTTTCGTTTAGTGTCTATGTTTGTTCAGAGTCAATATAATGAAAAGTTTGGCTGTTGTTCTTTTCCTGCCATGAATTACGAATCGTCAATGAAATGAATCGGTGAAATGAAAAAACAACAGCACACGTTGATCAAAATGGAATGGTGAGCGCAATAAGTAAAAAAACGCATTCACTTCAATGCGATTCGAATCAAGCGAAGAAAAATACCATTGAAGAAAATTCGTGTGTTTCCAAAATGAATAAACAGAATTTTTGTGTATGGCATGGGCCATGAGCCATGAGCCATGAGCCATGAGCCATCAACCATGGGCAACAGTATGCACTTAAAACTCATTTTATTTGCGTGAGAGTGTGCGCCGGATCGGACGTGTGTGACGAATCGATTAGAATAGAAAATTTCGAATATAGTCGTTGACTTTTCATTAAAACTACACGCATTTCGTTTTTATTTCAGCTTTTTTTTCTGTTCTTTGGGGAGCGCGGATTCCGTTCGAATGTTATTGGCTGGCCTGGCGTCTCTCGTTGATTGAGCAACGAGCAACGAAAATGGAAGAATGTTTCGATTTTTATCATAAAATAAACATACAACAATTACACAAATTCGAAATGGATCGCATCGAATTTATTTCTTTTGTGCGATGCAAAGAGGTGAACGAGAATAAATGTGGAATAAAAGACCTTTTAATATGGGTCATGCTCGTTTCTTCTTATTATTATTTTATTATTTTTTTTTCTTAATTTTTTTTTTCAAACGAGCAAAACAAACAACGAAAAAAGCCGACCGAGAGAAAACAACTGAATAAATAAATTGATAGAACATTAATAGCGGCATCAGAAGGTATCTGAGCACGAGACTACTAAAAGAACACTTTATACAAAACGACGACATTGCATCGAGTGCAATACAAACGGCTAACAAACACTAAATCAGCAAAAGCAATTTTAATTAATTTGTTATATATTCAATATTCTTCAAGGAAAAATTCAAATGCAGCACACATTTTTCCATTTAACATATTTGGAATTTTTTTGTTCGTAGAACAGCAGATCTCGTTTTTTTTCTTTTGGTCTCGCTTTCCTCATTCATTGTTTCATCTTTGTGTATTTTTGCTCTTTTCTGGTTTATATTTTTGTTTTGTTTATTTGCCGGGTTCACATTCGCAAATGTTTGGAAGATAAAGATGAAAGAAATTCCAAACACATAGAGATAGAAATATGTGTGTACCAAGTAACAATAACATACAGCCGCTTCCATCTATGGTGATAAATATTTCATTGCATTAAGCAAATGCATTATCAGACTGTCAGACGATCCCATCGATAGACAAATTTATTATGAAAAACCCCGAGAAAATCTTAAACGATTCCGGTAAATGGTAAAATGAAATAAAACAATTTTACGAGTAGTGAAACGAAGATAAGGAATACGCAGAGATTGTAAGACGCAAAAAAACGGCAGCCAACAAAACAAAGAAGAGAAGAAGAAAAAAAAAACAATTACTAAAGTTTGTACTTTGTAAACTATGATGAGCATGGTGTCGGTTTGAAATGGAAAAGCGATGGAAGGCATGCGGAAAATCGAAATTGTAATGAGATTTTTGCGCCTGTTTTTTTTTATTTCCATTGACTTAAAAAGAAACATTTTCAACTAAAAAAAAATGCTTTAACCAACCCATCGACAATCGAGTCAAGTTTAAATTGTGAAAACACCTCATTGTTTTTGCTCTTCACTTTTTACACACTTGCACACATAAACTCGACATTTGAGATGATTTAAAACAATCAATCGGTGCACATTTGATTGAAATACGTTTTCCATTGAATGTCTTAGGTTGAACTGAATGGTACGTTTACCATTTGGGCTTGTGACTGGCATATTAATTAGGTTATGTAACTGCATTGAAATTATATGATTTTTGAAGAAGAAGAAGAAGAAGAAGATAAAAAAGAAAAAACGATTTTGTATCAGTTTTATTCACACAAAAAAAAAAATAAATAAAAATTGGCACAAACCGAGAGATGTATTATGTGGTAATTCATTTAAATTGATACAGGTTAGTAGTGCGTTTGTTAAATGTCTAACATTTTGTATTTTGCACAGCGATCAGCCACAGACACAAAGCATCAAGCTCATTGCATTTTATGCATACAATTTTTATTGTTTGAACAGAAAAACACATTCCGTACATTGAAATTCCATACGAACGTCAAATTGATCGATCTTAATTTGCCCGATTGCATCGATTACAATTCGATTGGAATATTTTACTTGAAATGGCTAAGAAATATGTTGATTAACTAATTGAATTGAAATGTAAATTGAACATTGAATTTATGCACAGTGTGCTTTGTTCGTATTCAGTTTTGTTTTTATTATTGTAGTTTCTTTTGTGTATCGTAAAATTGCTTAGGATGAACCATTCTGTTCGATTCGGTGTGCTGATTGTGATGAAAAGATGGACACACGGAAAAAAAGGATAGCACCGGCCATTCGTTGAGCAGGCCAATTGAAAACCGATTTATTATTTATTATTATGAATGAGGTTTGCTAAACAAATAGATCGATGAAACAAACACAAATTGTTGTGCAAAATGTCAGAATGAATTCCATTTTAAATTCGAGATAAATATTAATATGTAAGTGTAAGTCATTCAGTTGCAAATTACTCACGAAATGTACATTGTTGTACACACAAAATGGAAATGAGACAAACGGCAAAAAATTCAATGGGGTTTTTTTTTGTTTGTTTGTGTTTTTGCGATGTACGTTTTTAGTTAATTGTTACGGTTTGTTTACCATCTCTTTTTCGCACCGGTTTTTCCAGCACGCACTTGGCTCAATTTCGATCGCATTTATATTTTTTCATTCGTATAATGATGATTAGTCAGTGGCCTTTTTTCTATTCATCATGCATTTGGCGTATTTATTTCTCCTATTTTTTCTCATTCAAGTTCTCATCCACGTCAGCCAGTTGTTTGTTTATCCATTGGGCTTAAGTTTTCTGAATTTAATATTCGACTTTTTTTACCATTTTCTTTTCATTCTCGTTTTTCCCATTTGAAAGGAGAGAGAGAGAGAGAGAGAAAGAAGAAAAAAAGAGATATTGAATGTTAAGTGAATTTTTGCATTGCGTGATCCATAGTTTATCTTTTGGACATTTATTCATGTGCGTTTCACTGCATTTTATTATTTTATTGCCATTGGCTTTGTAACACGATGAACACCATCAACAACAACAATATGACAACGGCAGCACATCTTTACTTTGAAATTTGCATTGCAATAATGAATATTTTGACTCATTCAATTCGAGTGGCTCATTCGTGAATATTTGTTTCTTTCGGTCCCACGCATTCTGTCCAATGTTCTAGATTTTTCTTTTTTCTTCTTTTCATTCATGCATACACGATTTCTTAGTCCGAGTGTCAATTTTGCAAAAGTCAATTTATTTATCGATTCTTGAACTTCCATTGGCGAGAATAGAATTTGCATTGCGATGAAATGCGATATCGAGGATAATGAAATGAACATTTCAATGACAACCATGTCAAGTTAGTTACGCTTCGAATATACCATCAAATTGTGATGTGATAACTAACGATGTGGTTTTCCATTTGCCATACGTAGAAAATTATGCATATACAGAGATGATTGAGGCCAAAAAAGAAAAAAATAAAATCCAAAACGAAGAAGACAAAAATGGAAAAAAGAAAAAAAAACATTTACATTTCTATTTCTATGGATAGATAATGGGTTTAAATGCAAATATTTAATTCACATTCGAAACTGCATTACCTCGTGTCATAAATTAAACATTTTTATATCTTTTTATTTTGCTATTTCCTTTTGGATCTTATGCTTTTCCCTCTGCGCTCTCTTTCGCTCTTTTTTCATTCATTTTGTATTCATCTCGCATTTCGAAATTGTAAAAAAAAAAAATCTATCTGACTTCTGTCTTCTGTATTTCCTTGAATAAGCCCGGTTCGTGCTGGATGCGTGTGATTGCCATTGCCATTGCAATTGTAATTGCAATTGTAAGCATGGAATAATGCGCATTCAGTTGATTTTCTCTTACCTTATGTATTAAAATGTTAACTTTATTGAGCTGATCTGAACGATTCATTTTTCTTTATTTTTCATCAATTTTCGTGTCGTGCGTACAGTATATACTGTACACCATACGATTGGGATGGTTTATTTTTTTTTTTATAATAACATCGAAAACTATAATCATTCAGGTGAAAACATTATAAGTTTTGTTTTGTACATTATTACACACAAAATATCAAACCGAATCGCTTCCCGCTCTAATTTAATTTCAGCTACAATATAATCATAATAAGTAAAAGAGAATGATAGCCTTAGATACACCGAAGCAGAGACAATAATGTATTCATGATTTAATGGATACATAATGAAAAAGCCATGTTTTTAAGCACGCGAATGTAACAATAATATAGTTGAAAAATTGCCACCGCCAACAAAACGCACATTTTTTACTTTTTTAAGTGGTTTCAAATGCAACGCTTGAGCATTGAATTGAAAAGAAAAAGAACGAAAAACGAAAAACCAGCGGAAAATATCGTCATGCAAATGCAATTTAAGTATCATGAGCAATGAGCAATGAGCAAAGAACGAATGAAAAAACTCAAATACATTTATGCATAACGCATATCTGCTATTTATCTGCTCAAAGTTCGAGAAGATAGGTTTGCTAGTTTTGGCAAATCGTAAATTGCATTTGGAATTTTGCGGAAAGCAGAAAGTACAAAATGTGCTAAGCCCATTTCTAAATTAAATGCGAAAAATTCAAGTGAATGAAACTTTTTCGATTATTGTTTTTTCTTTTTTTTTTTATTCTCTCAATGCTTCTGTTTATTTGATTTCAGGCAGGCTGTGGTGTTGCTCGAATAATTCTTGTGTCTCTTTCAGAGCCGTGAATCATTTCACACTCTTTCAACGCCGATACATTTTTTGTCGACATTTTTATTTGTCTTGTTTAATTTTTGTTGTCGTTGCTCTTAGGATTTGCTGATGATTGTGTGCGCCGTTTTTTTTTTCTCTTCTGTTTCGCCATTTGTGTGTCAATGGTCCTCTGTCGAGCTGTTGTCGCTGCTCGTTCATGTGCCGTGATGAAAAAAATGATAATAAAAAAAAAAAAACAAAAAAACAACAAATTCTTTTTTGTGTGTGATTTAATTGCTAGTGGCGACGATATGTGTACAATGTTCGCATTTGTATATCGTTTTCATTGAATGAAACTATTTCGAGAATGAGAATGAGGCGAAATAGTGGAAATCGGAATCGTTGCACTTTTAATTGAAATGTATGCCTTTCATGATTGAAGATTGAAATCGAAATTTCGATCGTGCATTTCGGTCAATCACAGAAACATATATTTGATAAATATTTTGATTCAATAAAGAATTTTCTCATTTGGGGTGTAAAAGAGGTCCATTCGGCTAATTGGCAACGTTAAGTTGAACAACGAAATATCGTTGCGATTTTACTTTTTTGCATTCGAGGAATTCGACAGGGTCATAGTCATTGTGACACCAAACAACGTGCTTCAAATTATTTGTAATTGTTGAACAAATTGATTGAACAAGAAAATTATGCGCACAACACACAACAAACACAATTTTCATCACGTTTTATTTTCGGTTTTATTTAAATCGTCCAAACCCAGTAATAAATAACGGTTGAAAGGCACTCGGGCCGAAATGATGCATTTTGAATATCATTGAGTACGGAAAATATACAATACAATAAATACAATATACAATATATAATCAAAGAAAAATGTTTCCTGCTTCAAAGTTGAAATGAAAAGTTTACAGTGTACACACCACACACTGTATCACGGTGCCATGATGTCACGATGCGTTTAGTGTTAGCAGAATTATCCGGGCTTTTGTATTGATGCATCATTTGCAATGATCGTTACCGTTTCTTTGCCTGAATCTATGCCGTGATTGCCGTGCAATGTGCAATATTCTCGGCTTCATTCCAAACGCTAATGAACCGAATAATTTATCCGGTACTTGCCATTTCTCTTCTAAGTAAAATGGCCAAATATAAATCGTTTCACATTTTCATCATATTGTTTATGCGCACCCAAATCACTATTGACTGTTTACTGTTGACGCAACATCGTTAGGCTTGTATTTATTTCAAAATTTTTGCTCTGCTCCTCATTTTATGATTATTATTTATAAAATGATGAGGCGATGATGCGAACACACACGATTCGACATCAATATCAAGAGTGACAATGTCCTAATACTGGTATTTTAGCATGGTATGATGGCATCGTGGCATCAGAGCAGCACAAGAAATACTATAATTTCATTCGCACCAATTGAATGCTCATTTGTTCATTTTGTGTCTCGATCGTTTTTATTGCTGAGATTTGTCGGTCGACAATTAAAAACGTTCAAACCAAAAAAAAAAAAATAAATAAATAAATAAATAAATAAATAATCATTGTAAGCCAATGTACTAAGGCAATTCCAACCCGCCAAACACACCAACGATGAATAAAGATATATTACAGAAAATGCGTACCGTTCATAAGGTGGTGATAAATTATTGTTTTAAGCAGACATAAATGTTCACGACTATGTCACAGAGGTTAAATTGCAACATCAATGCTGCATATATTCAATTTTCGTTTGTTTGCTTCCTTTTTCGTTTTTTCGTTTTTTCGTTTTTGCAAAGATCTATGGCTTACCAAAAGCTATAAACCGAAGACTATGACAAAAATACATGTTTACACACAAATGCATTTCAATAAATATTGTATGCGGTAGATAACTGAAATGGCATTTGGCAAATAGTCATCATTGATGCCTCAATAATATTGAAACTGAACAGATCAGTTAAATACTTAAAAATATGCTAAGGCAATTTGAGTGTGAATATTCGCAACTTGGCTCAACGGAATTGTAACGACATCGTCGCCTCTCCTCTGTGCTTTTCTTTCTTTTTTCTGCAAATAAAATAATCACATAAAAATAGCTGAACGACGTCAACTTGGCTAATTGCTGTAAAATTATTCAGGACAATGATGTTTGGGCCAATTTAAGGAGTTACCTACAATAATACAAGCGCGCGTTCAATTCGTCAAAATACTGTTAATTCGATACATATTGCGTCTCTACGGAAATAATAATAACATTTCTTTATTATGATTTGCAAACCGCGATGCAACGACAAATTGAAGAGACCGGAATATTCGAAATAGTCATCAACAAAAATATTTGCACATTCAAATGAGTTTTGTTCGGAATCAAAATGCGAAAGTCAAAAACAGCAACAACAACCAGGCATAGAAAGACAAAATAAAAACGGTTTTTATGACATGCCAATGATTGACAAAAATAGAATGATCATGTGCACTTTGCATTGGGTGTTGAACCGAATCCACGCACACACTAATTTCACTTAGAAAATTTTAAATTTATTCGCATGCCGTTCAGTTTCGGCACACAAATGTATGACGTCTGTTGTTTGTGTTGTGTATTGTAAATATGTGGCTCAATTGAGAAACATTTGAAATTCATAAAAACGGGAGAAAATGTAGATTTTGAATATGTCGTTTGGCATTACGCCTCTTACCGGCAAATCGTAAATCGATTGATTATTTAGATGAGGCACAAATATGGAACGAATTACATTGTTTAGCGCACAAAAAATGCCAATTTTTTTTTTAATTCAATACGACAACTGCAATGGCTGTAACAATGCCTTTTATTGTGAGTTACGGTAAAATTTATTTTTGGCATTGGTCTTCAACCGCGAATGAAGTAAATTCGAAAAGATCTAAAGAATAATACAAATAACAATTGACGAACAATCAAAGCATTTCAATTGATTTTGTCGCAAATTGAAATTCGAATTGATTAGGCGATGAAAAATATTTACACAAACAAAGTTCATCGTGTGGGTTTCGGGAAGTATCAGAAAACAATTATCCACCTTTACTTCAGTTCGGGCTCTGAATTGCGAATATGATTCATTAAAATCACAAACAAAATCGATATTTTAACTCGCTGAATGTTGAATGGGCACTTTCAAGGCACATTGTCTCTGATCTCTGATTGATAAATTCAACGTGTCATCTCGAAATCATGAATTTCATTTCCATTTATGAATCAACATTTTTTAAGATTTCGTTCTTTTTCTTCTATTTTTTTTTTCGATTTTATTATTATTTCTTTTTTTTTCTTTTTTCTTTTTGTCGTCGTAACGCTCGTTGTGTCTGGCTCAGATGTTGTTTATTAAGTCCTTTTTTTTTGTAATAGAGTTGAACGCCTGAATCCATGGGCAAAAAAATTAATATTAACGATGATATCCAACAATGTATGACGTATTTTTAAAATCGTTAAAATTCGCACATGTGAAACGATATGTATTTAATAATATTCACTTCACAGAATTCCGATGAATTTATTTTGTTGGATTCCTTTTTTTTGGGGGAGGGGGGGGGGGGTTCATTTTCGTTATTTGATCGCACAAAAGAATCGACACACAGGCCAAAAAGATTATTGCATTGATCCGCATTTCGGTACGTAGCCCATTTTGTTTTTGTCGTTTTCTCCCTCGCGCTCGCTCTCTCCTTTATCTTTTCTCTCTCTTCATTCATTATTATTATTAATTTTTTTTTTCGCGTAAGGTTTTAGTAGATATCCAATTCCGAATTTTGCATTTGTTTGCTGCCTGCACATTTTGAAATTATATGTATATTTCAATAAAGAAAAAGTATCCAGCTGTGAATTTCGTTTTGCCTAAAAAAAAAAAACAAAAAAACTTTTGGTCGCCGTCGAGATGAAGCAAAAGAGAACAAAAAAAGAAACCACATCGACAAAGTACCCAAAAAATTTGCTTATTCGCTGTAGGCTGATTTTGGGAATGCGTGTCTGTTTTCGCATAAATGAATGCAATATTTTTCTTCTTCTTCTTTTTCCTCTTTCTTGTCTCTGAAATTTGTATTTTGGTATCTTGTGGTATTTTTACATGACATCGAGATCTAATAAACTGAGAATGATTTTCGGTCAAATAAGTTAATGCTCACCACCACTGTGATTCTTATTTGGTACACAGAGTATTAATCAATTTTCGCTTGGTCATCGGCGAAAAGAAAAAAACAAATTAAAAAAAAAAAAAACGAAATTCAATTCCATTTTCGACAGTTATTAAATTAGTTTATCTTAGGTCTTATATGTTAGCATTGAAAAGAAAACAGTTTTCATTTCAATTTGCCCATTTGATAAGTTTCATCGATGAAATAATTAGAATTTTTGGTTTTTTCTTACTTATTAGCCAATGGCTTCAAAAAGCATGTCATCATTGGCTGAATTAACTATGGCGAAGTGTAAAAAAGTTTCTGTAAAAACAAAATGTGGGCGATTCAAGCGCACAGCGTAAAATCCGCTTAGAAATGGTTTTGGATTGAACATCACATTGCATCCGAATTGAACATGCGAAATACTGTTTGTCTTATGTCTATTCGAGCTGAAAATAAAAAAGGCAGTGAACACAATCGCTAAAAGTCTGACAGTGTGTTCGTTAGCACGTCTTCTATTGTTTATTTGTTTGTTATTGTGCAAGTGGTGCTATGTTGGTGGCACAATGAACAAAGTCACATGGTGCAACCAACAACCTCAAAAAAAAAAAGAGCAAAATCCGAAACTAACAGCGATTAATCGAACAGAAAATTCTGTTATTTTTTTGCTCGGTTTTGATTGCCAACAGTGCACAGTAGTAAATTGTATAACGGCGCATGGCATCGTATATATATATAAATATATATAAAAAAAACAACAACAGATTAGTAGCAAATAATTGAAATTGTGAATGGCATTATCAACGGAATTGACGAATTGATTCTGCACGTTCGATTGTTCTACCGAATCGGTTCTTTCTTTTTTGGTTGCCGTTGTATTTTAGAGTAAACAATGCGGCTCATAGACCGCATCAATTGAAAGGAAATGGTAAACATTGAAATCCAAACGTACGAATCACGAAGAAAGAAAGAAAGAAGGAAAGAAGGAAAGAGAGAGAAAAAATTCGTAATAATAACAATGGATTTGTATTTACGAATTTTGGGCAATGCCATTCCAATGAAAAAGACTTAGTGCAGTGCATATGGTTTATCTTTAATACTTAGTTAGTACGGGAACCATTGTACACATATTTATACATATAAAAATAAATCATTATTGTGGAAATATTTCAATCATGGCACAAACACAGGCCCAGCAATTTCTATGCGAATGACTCGGTTGCACGAAGAAAAGATTGATCATAACAAAAAAAAAAAAAAAAAA
>GL501520.1:649437-676231 GCA_000149185.1 Mayetiola destructor
CCCAAACTGGAATCCATGAGAGAATTTATACGCCCGTACCATTAAATATCCGATAAGCAGGATAGCTTCTGTGGACCAAATAACAACAAATCAATGCAAGAGCTGAAATCAAGATTGAAACCAGAGGAAGCATATGTTATTATTTTCTTTGGATATATATTTGACATAAAACCATCATTTAGCACACAGATTGGAATTTGAAATGTTGAATGGTGAACGCTTTCGTTGTTTTATGTTTACCGTTCACCATATTATACCATTCAACAAACAGCATCATACAACATTCTAATAATAATTTGATGCCTTCCACCAAATTCATTCACGTAAATATAATGATCTTTAATGCACGTAATGCGAAGGATGTAAGGTCTGAACATAAATAAATGAAGGAGAAATAATAAAGAAAATGGAAAAACCAATCCAAATGATATGAGCAATGAGCACATATTAGGGGTTCCATGTTCCATTTGAGCATTAGCGACAGAAAGTAATCGTGTGTGCATTTCATTTGTTTCGCCAAAAATGTCGCAGTTGACTGTTCGTCGTTGTTCGTGGTTCTTCACCAGTACCAGGCAGCTGGTGAACGACAATCAAATCATCAAACGAACAGTCAAGGGAATTCAATTCTCTGTGAAAATTGTTTCTTTTATTATTATTTTTCTTTTTTTTTCCCCGAAATTTTCCGATCTCGCCAATTTTTATTGCTCATTTTTTTCCTGTTTTCCGCTTTTCTCTCTGAATAATTCCTGAATTGATAAAAAAAAAATACACCGAAATGCAATATACAGACGGTCGAATTGTCCGAAATAAATGCATACATTTTCTCAAATCATAAGTAATGTGAGCTCATAGCGAATAGTTTTGTTTCCATTATTTTATGTTTCTTTTTTCTTCGAATTCCTTCCGAGAATATTCGTAATATTGCAGCATTCAGCATGATGTGATGCCATTGAAAAACGTGTTACCATCGACACACAACACACTGCATCCATTGTGTACTGTTTGCCCCTTATGGATTTGAAATATTCTATTCGTCACCCTACATTTCGCACTCGTTCATTGCACGATTCTCTGAACGAATCCAAAAACGATGAAGAGAAACGAAAAAAGTGAAATCATATTCGATGAGTTTGGCGGTAAGCTCTAAAACCTCGCATTTCCTCATGAGAATCAAAACTTAGAGGGTGGCTGACTGGTAATTGGCATCAATTTAGTCTTCGCGCCGAACTAAAATAATAATAACAATAACAGCGACGACAACAACATTCACTTTGAATAAATTGCATTCGAGTGAGAAAAATGAAAAAAAAAAAGTGAGAGAAAAACGGGGGAATGAGTGCGACTGGTGAGCACTGTGCACCGCATATACATACGGATATCGAATATGAGCGAATGAACAGCGTTAAGGGTCACAAATGAGATGATGTGAATATCCATTTTGACGATGGCATCATATTTCATTTATTAGTTTGAACCTTACGGAATATTTGTTAATATCGAAAAATGCATGCAATATTCATTGTACTTGCCGATTTCGAATATCTTCGTTGTTGTCGTCATCAGCATCACAACGATATTTATTTTTCGATGGTAAGCACATACTTTTGGAATACATATTGATGTGTATATTATGATTTGCTATCGAAATCAGGCACCGTAGAAATGATAATAAATAAAGGAAAATGGTTTTAGACATGGTACAGTACCACCATCATTGGCACCATCACACCATCACGACAGCGCCTGCTTAAATGTAACTTTCTTCTTTTGTTCGAAGTTGGAATATGTGAACGACACTTTGGAATGGTTGGTGTGTGAGGGTCCTGATTCGGCAATAGTGAAAATTAGGTAATTCGAAGTTATGTAAATATTATACATTTTTAAGGTAATTAATGGTTTATAACTTTATATTTAAATTGTATTTTATGTGTTGTGCGCGAAAGCGGGCACAATCGAAAGATGACGAACAAAAAAAAAAAAAAATGGAAATAAACCGAACACGGATCGGAAGGGAATCGAATTGAATGAATTTTAAGGAATCAAATAAGAGCTCTCTTATGCCACGCTTGTGCCAAAGCGTTGGAAAAATGAAAATTGAGTTTTTGGGCCGCGATTGAATTCGATGCCAAACATTAGCGGTGAATGGAAATGGTGAACGGTTAGTCTCGTATTCGTTGTTAGGCTCGGATTGCCGTGAATTTGAACCGCTAAAAAATTGTAATTTAAAACATATTCGAAAATGAAATGTTCATCAGATTTTCGTCTTCATGATTGTGATTCGTTCACGTCTTTTCCATTTGTGTTCGGTGTTCGGGGTTCGGGATTCGGGGGAGAGAAAAAATTACACCATCTAAAATTGTAATTTTATTTTTGTTCATTCAACGGGGAAATGAGTGCTTCATTTTCGTTTACCAAATTCTTTTACCGGATGAGAGCATATATATTGCTAGGTGATGATGGTTTAATATGTATGTGTATACGCATCGTCACCATCATTGAATTTATTACTTTTTCGCTTTATTTAAATCTAATACGATACCAATATTCGCTGCCATCAACATCAATTTTTCGCGCATTGTTTAATGCGGTGCCATCAAGATGGTATTACGATATTTGGTATTTGGCATCAGATTAAACTCAATCGGCACGTAAAATATAATGAACATGGCCCATGTAAAATATGTAACGTATGCACAGTATTACGTGATATAATCCGGATCCAAATAAACTTATGAATGAAAGAATCTAGCAAAGAAAATTGAAATATTGCTAATGAAATGTGGGCTGCGAACGTGTGCATTTATCGAATCATAAACAATCTAATAAGGCGGTAAATTTGCAATTTGCAATTTGCAATATTACAAAATGAATTTATGTGCATGAGAAATGAGAAATGAGAAATTTAATTTTTGGGCGCATGGTTGATCCCAATTTCGCATCATCAATATATACCAAACTTTTCTGTCATTTAGAATTGAATTCAAACCTTTTTTTCGCGCACCTCATTTATGTATCGGTTCGTCTGAAGAATTCAAAGGTGAATTCCATTATTATTATTATTATTACATATTATTATTATTTTTTTCAAAGTGTGCACGAGCAATTGAGCCTGCGTTAAATGTGTCACACGAATACAGTTGCATTTGTACATTTTATTACACATACATATACTTATTTCAATGCTACTAATGTTATTGAATGGCTAATAACAATGTTAACTGTGTGAGCGGACAAGGGCAATGCATTCAGATAATCGTATGCCACATTCTGGGGAAAGAAGAAAAGAATACATTTTTTTTATCCAAAATCAAAAGCGAAATGGACATAAAGAAAGATGAGTGCAAATGCAGAGAAACGAAATAGTTTTTTAATTTCTGGATATTCGTATTGTCACGTGTATTGGATAATGTTAATGAAATTCGATGCCAACGCATAATATAATATCTTTCTTGGCATATTAAATTGCATGCAGCAATGAATTTAACAAACAGTTGCAACGCATACATATTCATTCCATGCGAAAAACATTAAACTGATCGCAATCCAATACTTTGGTCTTTTTGTCCTTCCATCAACTTTGAGATTATCAGTGTGTGGTGTGTTTACATAATTTTGTAAAGATAAATCGATGCAATGGAATATTTTTAATTGGGAATATGAAATATGAGTTGATCGACGGAGACAGAGGAACAAAATGAGTGTGTGCCATTGATCGAATGTAAAACATCAGTCCATCGAACACCATCATTAACTTTTGCATACTCGTCGTATTTTGTTGCATATGTGAACAAATGAATTTGATGTTTATCGATAAATTGGAGGTAAATAAAATGCAAAAAGAAATATATTCATTGCAGTAGGATGAGCGTTAGTTTCCAGTTCATATAAGCAATGTACGATATCGATGCCGATTTGCGTTGAGACATTTGTGTCAGAATTCGCAGATTCGAAATGAGGACGACTTAATATTTTGAATTTTGCATCAATATAATATTGTTGGCGTAATGAAATACAATTTGAAATCGAATTTCATATTCAAATTTGATTAGTTTTATTCGGTTTTTGTTTTGTTTTCATTTCTTCTTTATTTGCATTCAATTTTCCATTCTTGGTTTTTATTAAATAATTTGAAATTTGTTCATCGCTTTCAGTTGCATTTGTTATCGTCAATGTTTTTTGAATCACAAATTTGCATACAAATACAGTTAAACCTCTCTAGGCGAACCAAACTGATCGCATCAGCTTATCAGTTCACCAATAAGAAAAAGTTCTCCCATAGAAGGAATTGCTGCAAATACAGAGGTTTAACTGTAACTTAATATTTTGAACATCATGATTTTCGATGGAATTGTATAACTTATGACGCATACTCCGCCGAACCGATTCATATAGTATTCCTAGCGCGCACAAATCAATGTAACATTGATATCGATATGAGATGGTGTGAAAAGCATTGCATTACATTATAAACATAATAATAATAATAATAATAATCAATAATCTTACATTTTAAACGGCAAAGTTCGACAATACAAAACATAACTATTAAGAACATTATGTTCCTGAAAAAGCAAGAAAAAAAACGGAGAACTCCCATCAACAAGAAAAAAAGAAGCGAATCAGAGAGTGGGAGATTTTGCGAATTCATTCACAGATCGCTGTTCACAAAATGTTATTCAAATGAATATGAAAATTAAAAGGAGAAAAAATTCAAAGGAAATTAACGTTAAAATAGCAAAATTCAAACTTCAAACAGCATAAAATACGAGAATTTTTTTATTAACTTCGATGTTTCATTGAATTAATAAATACAGAAATAAATATTTTGACGAAATCAATAACGTTTGCTGCATCTTAAATAGTTCCCAATTTCTTTGAAATCCTGTGGATTTCTATGACAAATTTCCAGGATTTTATTAACGTATTACGTACGATAATGACAAACGATCCCGATATGATTATTTTATTATTTGCTTATGCAGCACAAGCATTTTAAAAGTTGCTTAACAGGCATTAATTTCAGATTTTGCTTAAATTTTGTCATTCAATTCCGGTGCATCAGTGTAAACATTTAGCTATTACCCCAAAATGACACATCCACGTGCATAGAATACTTTATCCACCGAAATGTATAACGTATACCTTCCATGCGAAAAATAATGTCCTTGCCTTTCGATTCGAAATTTGTTTTGCATTTATTGAAAGATTGCACAAAAAGGGTGTCAAGACAATTTTATATAGCACATTTTTTCCCCAGAGAGACTTTTGGTGAGGCAATTTTTTGTTCAAAAAAAAAAAATAATTTCCGACTCTTTTTTCTTCGTTTTATTTGTTGGCATATCATCCCTTGTTCCCCAGTTTGAATGTGCAGCATATAATATTATTAGATACTCTTTTAACCGGTACAATTTTCCATTTGTCGATTCACCCAACCGATGATGATCAATACAAACATATACACACCGGTTCTCATCCGACCAAATACAAATTTAACTGGCAAAAGAATAATACGCTGACGATGAAAAGTTTTCCATATCGTGGAAAAAGTTTTCCGCTTCGTCAAGATGCTTATAATTCAATTGAATTTTTTTTTCTTTCGGCTGTTGCAAATTTTCTTCTTTTTTTCCTTTAGTAAGCTCCCATTGCTCGTCCATTTGAGCTGACTGGCGTTGTGCGGCCGTTTACAGATACACTTACACAAAACCCGATTTCAATATTTTCCGGTGTCAAAAGTTTTGTCAAAGAAATTGATTTTAATGTTTGTTTGTTTTTCTCCGTTTCGGTTTTTTCGTAAGGTTTCTTCTTTATGGTTGTTTTGTATGCAGTCGCGCGAACGCTATTATGGAAACCATCATTTTGTAATGTTATTTTCCGATTAAATTCTTTCTGTTTTCTTCTCATTTTGTATTGTGTTAACTTATTATCGGCTTATTGCATTTGGTGAATTTAATTTTCCAGTGTTTAAATTAAAGAGAAATTTGTATGCAGGACGGATGCAAATCTTTCAATTGGTTTTGGTACAAAGTTTAGGTTACGTAATGAATTTTCGAAGATATGCAGACTCTTTTTGAATGGCTCAGGTCTCAGGTATAAAATATAAATATCATGCAATAGATTACAAACAGTTAAAAGTTTTCTAATAGAACATTCGATGGATGGTGACGGTTGATGTGATGGGTGTTCTGCAGCTGACTTCCCATTTTTTTGCCACCTTCAATACTTACAAACTAAAATTGAAAAGTAAATTCCAACAACTTTTTTGTGTGTGTGTGTTTTTTTTTTTTATATTTCATAACAACAAAACATTTATTTTTAAATCATTTTTCAGTTTTTCAGTTATCAGCATGTTGTTCAGTTTTAAAGATAAAAAAATTTCAATAATTATAATTTTTTTCTTTTATGTTTTAGAAAATGTGAAACGAAAATACTTAAAACGAAAATTGCGTACACAATAATACAATTTTAACGAAAAAGAAATTAAAGGAAAAATAATAATATTTAATCAAATAGTTAATCATGACAAACGGAACAATTGAACAGAACCAATTTGGAAGTATGTGTGAGAGAGAGAGATAATTATTTTTACTGATAAAATGGCAATAATTATGATAATAGAACGATTTCATCTTTTCGAATGTGTAAAATTGGACGATATCGGTGAAAAAAGGGAAAATAAAATGACGGCATCCACACATAGTATAAAATGGGAATATTTCAAACGTAAATAATTGATTTTGAAACGAAAAAAAAACAACAATGAATATGAATGAAAAAACGGGGCAAAAAACATCAACTGATGGCTGGACGCGCTTCAATTGAAGGGTTGAAATTATTTTGAACTGAACAGAAATTTGAACACTAGCCATTATCATTTGAACGAATTTCTTTTTTTTTCTTTTTTTTTTGCTTTTTCACATTTTCAGTCAAAATTATCGAATTAATCGAAAATCGAGCTCAATGAACACACATTAAACGCAAATTCATCATCAAATGATTTTTTCCCGACTGTGATATCCAGGCAAGCAGGCATAAAAGGCACAGCCATTGGGCTGAAAATAAAAATATATGATCGATATCATCCAGATAAATCTTGACGTTTATCGTTGTTCAGTCCCGCAAGTATATGTACGTATGAGCCAAAGCCATTATGCGTATGTGTATGTTCATTGTGTATTCGATTATCGGTTAATCGATGCCTTTTTGGATTCGTTTGGGAGTCTGACATTGTGTACTTGCCCGGTTATCATTGTTTTTCGAGTTCGATTTTTGTTCGAAACATTTTGAATAAATTTTATTTTTGCTTGTGGTTCTGAAAGTGTTTGTGTTTTTGTTTTGTTTTGTTGTTAATTATGGATTAGGTATTTTAATTATTTTCATTTTTCTTTATTTACAATTAAAAAATAATGAAGCAACATTGATGTTTAAAATTTAATGAATTCCACATTTTCATTTCTCTCTCTCTCTCTATCTCTCTATCTCTCTCTCTATCTCTATCTCTATCTTCGCCAACTTCGTTCAAATTTTCTTATTTTTCTCCTAATATGATGTGCAGCTGTTTTGCTTACATTTTCGATCATCATTTTACCTTTTTCGAATGCAAATCTTTCTTGTTCCTGCAATAATTCCAACCTAAGTGCCTAGTATTCGATTCGTTTTCATTCATTTGTTGATGTTTTGAAATGTTTTGCTGCTTCGTTTTTTTGTTTTTTTTTTTTTTTTTGCTTGCTTCATGTGAAGCACGAGAAATAGAAGAAACAAAAACAAATCAAAAATTTCCGCAAGAACTCAGCGATTTCTGTTAATTCATTTCGATCGAAATTTGAGCTTAAGATTTTTAATGTGTTCGTTTTTTTTTTTCATTCTGTATGTATTTTGTTCATTCTTAATTTAGCTCCATTTTATTTTAAATCATTTCATATTTAGTTTTTGTATTCATGAATCCTCATTTCTACTTAAAATCACATATTACGTATATATTGATGCTTGTAATCGATCATATTTTTTTTTCTCCCAAAAATCCCTCCACATCTTTCATTCCAGTTTCTATTTAATCAAATTTAGTTTTTCTATAATTACTCTATATGAGATTTGTTTTGGATTTTCGTGTTCGTTTGCCGATTATCGATGAGAACAAATGAATAGCATCACTTCGTCAATCTCTTTCTTTTTTTAGCTCTTCCATAATTGGACCGGCGTTACTAGATTGATTGCTACTATTTAATTGGAATCCGTTCAAATTTGACGACATTCACTTGATTAATATACAAATACTAAGTTTTATTTTTTCATTTTTTTTTTTTTTCATTTTTTAATTATTATTATTTATAGTTTATTTTGAAGGAGAAGAAGAAGAAAATGTTCAATGTTTTCGTCAAGGGATAGACAAAAGAAAACATGATTATTTGATTCGCTGTTGCTGTGTAACAAATGATACGCCCATATAGCATTGTTTTGTAATCAGAGAACTTTTGCATATTCTTTCTATTCCAATTTTCAAACTATTTCCAACCATTTTTTGAATATTTTTACTTTGGAAATTGTGGATTGGAAAAGTTTTGGCAAGATTTTGATATTATTATTATCAAGTTCTATGCTCCATGCATAAAATTATTGCGGTTTCGTGTGTGTTTATTTGTATTTACTTTAATCGAGACCACGATTTATCATCTCTTTCATTTCGACGATTATTTTTTCATTAAATTGATTTTGTATATTAAAAAAAAAAAAATAAAATGAAAAAAAGTGAAAGAAAGAAATAGAAAAACCCTTAACAATATAAAGTGTGTCGTTAGCGTATGGAGAACCAGAAAATAAACGAACAAAAAAAAAAAAATACAAGTAATGGTTGTTAGTGTTATTTAACAAAATTTCGTTAGATTTTGAGTTGAAGGTTTTTCTTATATTCATCGTATACATGAGTTTTGAACTGTATGTTGACTTTATTTATTTTCATTCATTAAATGCTGTTTTTATTTTCAGCCATTCATAGATCCAATCGTTCATATCGTTCGCATCGTTTAAAATATACATAAAAACTCTTTTGCATCATCCGAAACATTTCATTATTTTCATTGAATTGTCGGCTCTTTTGAGGAAGAAGAATAAAAAAAAAATCATTTACATATTTATTTGCACGTTGTGTGTGCATTTTGTCTTTGATGGCATTTATGAACACATATCACCATCGAACCATTCGATGGATCGATAATAAATTAAATTCACACAACCAGAGCTCAAATGCACCAAAAAAGATTCACAAATGTTCGAAACCGAATTCGAATGATGATGTTAAATCAGCGCAAAAGTTAAACGATTCTAAAATTTTGCAGTTGAATAAGACGACGATTGGAATTGGAAGGGGAAGAAAAGGAGAATAAATTGAATGGTTTAACGTTCAATAACGAAGCTTACAATAGAAACGTGAATAATTAATAAAAAGAAATTGGGAAAAAATAAAAATTCAAACAAAAAGCAATTGTTCATATTCACTAAGTCATTAAAAGCTATTTTTAGATTGGTTTTTATTTTGTTTGTTACAACCATTTCAATATTTCGTATACATTGGTTTGCGCATTCAATTTAATTGCGTATATCGTACGTACTTGTTGGAATCTTTATTCCCAATAATTTCACATTAATTCCAAAAGAAAAGAAGAATGTCCAGGCGAGGAATATATTCAAATAAATAACCAAATTGAAAGCGAACCATTTCTTTCAATGGTCAATTAAACATTCTCATTATGTTCGTTAGACTTCACCAGTGTTCGTATGTTTGTGTGTATTTTCCTCTGTTTCTTATTGATTTTTTTCATTTTCTGTGTAAAAAAGAGAATATTTTTCACTTGACAATTTCAATATTTATATTTCCTTCATATAATTATAATTTCGAGTCAGTCATTTTGATTACGTATCTTGATTTCAATTTCCCATTATCCAAAAGAAAGCATCAACTGGATGCAACGCATTTCCGCATTTTTGTCGCTATTTTATGGATTTGCCAATTTCATTGTTCGAGAATAATTTTATAATTTAAACCATTCAAATAAAACGTTTAAGCTTAGAATTAGTGATTCGTTTGAAGCTTTGAACTTTTTTTGTTCTTCTTGTTAGCACAATAGTTGTTGCTGTTGTCGGATCCACCGCATTGATGGCACCGACGCGAAAACGAAACGAAACGAAACGAAGAATCTTTTTGACGGCATTTTCCATCATATTTTGATCTCAGGGAAAGAAAAATACAATTTAGGCAAACATAAGAATGCCATCCGGTTCATCATATTCAGAGCTTTCAGTTTTCGATTTGTCATGGGCATGACAAATGGATTGGACTTTGGCTTGAGTTTGCTAAGTTCAGTTGATAAATTTAAAAACAATTATGGACTCGCATTGTTCATGCCGATCGAATAGCAAATAATGGAATAAATTTCACATAAGGAGGATTCAATTGATTTGTTGAGTGGACCAAATTCGAAATCAAATCCAATAATTATGAAGAGTCGTTGATTTTGTTTGCTTATTTGGATGTGTTTGTGGGACCATTTTTCTAATCCCCATTTTAAGTGAAGATTAAAAATAGAAGATAGAGGTGTGTATAAATCTAGTTTCTACAATATTAAATTAATTTACGTTTTTTTTTTTTTTTTTTGTAAAACAAAAAAAAAAAGAAATTGAAAGAGAAAATGAAATAAATCTTTTCGATTTTTTTTCTTCATTTCATTTCATACGCTGAAATTGTTTACTTTGAAATTGATCAATGATTATTATTATTAATGATAATAATAATACATTTATACATGCAATTAAGAAAGAAAGAAAGAAAAAAAAAATATATTATGCATTGTGCTTATCGATATGAATCTGCGTACGTGTTGAGAATTCGGCTGGACGATTGACAGGCAACGGGCAGCCGCCGTTCAATCGGTTCAATCGTATTAAATCAATCAAACACGATTCATTTCGATATGCACGAATGATGTGTGTTTTTTTAGTTTTAATCCTATGTAAAGAATAGTAGTTGGCGAGCTATAATTGCTATATGGGCTTCTTGCAAAAACGAAGGTTCATTTGTTCTCATATTTTTTTTCATAGATTTTTTTTCCATTTTTTTTTTTGGATTCATGAATTTCTTATTATTTGCCGTTTTCATTTCATATTTTGTGTTTGTGTGTGTGTTTTTTTTTTTTTCATTTTTAATTTTTCCAAAATTCATCTTATATTTCAATTACGTATATTTGTTTCAATGCTTTGCTCGTATCGTCTGGGAACGGGATAAACGTACACAGAACTTGTATATTTTTTCTTTTTTTTGGGTTTGCATTGATTTGACAAAAAAAAAAGGAAGAAAAACAAAACAAAACTTAAATTAATTTGCACTCTCACTCAACTCAAAATCCGAAAAGGCTGCACAATGCACACACACAATTTGATCAGCAATTGACACATTTATATATGAATAATGATGAAAACCGAAAATGGAATTAGATGCTTTAAGTGCTGTACCTGACAGTTGAATTGTCTATTGGTTGAATTTTGGTGGGTTATTCATTAATATGTGAAGAATTTTATTTTATTTATTTTTTTTTTTTTTTGTGAAGGAAGAAGGGGGAGGAGAATGGAAGGGGGGTAACTCATTCGAATGCCAATCAGGAATAATGACGATGGAAATCGATACCAATTTATTGGATTAATCAACACTTTCGGTTTCGAATACGGAATGATTAATTTAATTTTGCCGCCAAATCAGTGTACGCATCAATGTTCATTTTCAGATTTTTGTCGTTTAAAATTTGCATCATTTTTATAACCGAGTGTAATTTGAATGGTTTAGTTAACGTTTTTGTTTTGTGTTTTTGATTTTGTTCTCGGTGTGATTTGATTTTATTTAAAGCACTTTTATCGGATTTTTGATTTATTTGGATCGTCGTTTTGCTTCTTAATGTGGAAGTTTGATTTAATTTCTGTTTTGTTTTCTTTTTCATTTCTTTTTCTTTTACTCTCATCATTTTGCAGGCGATTTTTTTTTTATACTCATAGTTTTTTTTTTCATCTTCATTTTAAAAATTGTTTCCGAAAACGAAAAAAAAAAAAATTATAATATTTTTCAGTGCACGCGTTTTTTGTTCTTCAAGCGAAGTTCTGGCCATTTTCCCACGGCATTGTGAGCACCCGCTTCGTTTTTGCAAGAAGGTCTTCGTAATTGTACTACGAACATGGGTGCACCACCGCATTGTAGCTCGCCAATAATGGACCATGTGCTCCCGCGAAGGGGGTACTCACAACGTCTGGTGTACTTGCTCCATCAGTGTGTGATGTTGAATCTGCATTACTTCTACCTTCACCATTCGCAGAACCGCCTAATTCAGGTGGTTTGGTGGTGTCCCGTTCGTCAATCACTAAATCTATTGGCATTTTACCCTTCAGACATGTTATATATCGATGACAGAAATTATCGCATAATTCATGAACCTGCAATGGAAAAGACGAATGACAATCAAAAACCATAATTATCGAAAAATCAATGGAAATTCATTAAATAATTATTTTGCTACGTGTGAAAAATTTAGCAGGTGGCGCAAATCAAACAAACCAAAGACTAATCAAATTTACTTCTTCAAGTTTGAGTGATTCGGCGCATGCCCTACGTTTAATCATTCGAAAATGATCGAATGGTGTTAATTCAACTTAAATACTAAATACAATTTGTTATTCTTTTAATTTCAATTTCATAAATATTTTATTGCGGTGTCCCAATGGATTTCATATGAAACTGTTTCGTTGACGTGGGTACGATCCCACTACGTATAAATACGATGAACTCCATTCGAATAAAAAACAGATTAATGGATTTTTTTTTTCTCCGATTGAAATAGATATGTCGGATGTTGAATTGTAGACAATGAAATGAAATAAAAGATAGCAAGGCCGCAAAAGATATGATTCCAGAACCAAACGATCTCGATCATCCCCCAAATCATAAAGACAATTTTATAACAGATTCAAAAGAATGTGGTGTGTGTGTGTGTGTGTGCGTAAGAGTGTTTCACTTTCCGGTATCCATTCATTTTTATGTGGCTTTGATGTGGCATCCGAAATGCGTTCCTCAAACACATAAGAAATGAGAATATGTGCTTTATGGGCGATATTTTGTTATTTGCGTGAACACACCAGTGAAACACAAACACATTCTTGCGCTAACACTCTTTACTATTGCTATAAAATTGTTGTTTTCTTTTCGTTTTTTTTTACCTTTCTTCAGAGCCAAATAACAAAATCGAAAAGATTTACGATTGCAATAAAAAGTAACCCTAATTTGTTTACTACCAAATTCTTTAAATTGTGATAATAAAATAATAAATTCTTAGCTTGTTAACCACTTCATTACTTTTAACCAAATATCGAATCTTAACTTTGGTTATGGATCATCGGTTGGTTTGACCAAACGAAATTTATAACGAATGCACTATATTAACAAATTCAGACTGAGTTCTATACTCCAGTTTCGATAATCGTTTACGATCAACAATTGGCCATTCAAATCATAAAAAAATATATTCATTTTCGAGAAAAATAAAATAACTACATTCAATTTGAATATCAGAGCACAGTGATAATATTTATTTGCCATAATAATATAATTTTTTATATGCCAATGAATGCCATTTACAGCAAAACATATCCCGAAGGACATGGCCCCGAATAAGTTAAGTGCTCTTCATTTGAAATTTGCATTAATCGAAATTCGATTTAATATTTTGATAATAATAGAATCGTTTGTTATTCATACAGTTGGTTTGGTTGGTGCATAAAAAGTTCGTGACTTTTCGATAGATCTCTGTCGTTCCCATTCTCTCAATAAACTAATTCAGATTCACATGTTTGCCGCTACCGATACAAAAAAATAAAGCAAACAAATCTAAACGCAATTTCAACGGCTACTGTTATTCCATTGAAAACATTATGATGTATAATGGGCATTTTGATCTCGATATATTCATTTGCTCGTTTGACAATTGTTCACCGCGTTTACCAATTTTGCACGAGCATTCAATGTGCAATGTACAATGTGCATTACAAAAACAAGGCACATTATCGATGCAAACAATTAATGCATATAAATCGTTAAGCATAAACTTCGATACATTAGCCACAAGAAAGCCGATGTGAACGAAAAAGGTGAACGATGAATAGAGAGGAAAGAAGAATCCAACAACAATAACAGCCGTGGCCCAAGCAACTGATAACAATGAAGAAAAAAAAAGAAAAATCTCTAAAAAAATACCGACCAAATACACTTGGCTGGTTGCTGGCTGCTGGTTGCTGGCTGATCGCTATGCCAATTGCAATATGCATTTGATATTCAGTTCAATACTAATCAAAATACAAATTGTTCAAAAAAGTACATATAATATTGGAAAATGGATCATCGGGAGAAAAATGAAGAAAGGCTCTTTGTTTTTTTTTTTGTAGTCTTTTTTTTCTGTGAAAAATGTAATGCAGAAGTGATGGAAAAACAATACAATTTTGTGTCTCGATAAGTTGCGATCG
Organism: Mayetiola destructor; assembly: GCA_000149185.1. Taxonomy (NCBI): domain Eukaryota; kingdom Metazoa; phylum Arthropoda; class Insecta; order Diptera; family Cecidomyiidae; genus Mayetiola; species Mayetiola destructor. Next base: position 663,982 of record GL501520.1, read on the forward strand.
ATGCCAAATACAGCACAAGCACACACACACACCACAGTTGTTGTTGTGTGTTTAACATTTTGTGTTCTATTTTCAATTCCTTCCAATATATGCGCTGCCCTTTTAATGCACATTTTGCATAATCAAACACATCAAAATCCATTGTATTGGCCTCGAGTTTCTTTTTCATCAGGTTTTATTTGGTTCGTTGCATTGGGCCATTTCAATATTTGTATGCGCTTTTTTCCGTGACTTTGTTGTTGTTTTTTTTTTTTTTTGCTGTTGTTTGTAATGCACTCTCTTAGTTTAGCGAACAAACTTGCAAACGACAAATTGATTGCATAATCAAGATTTAAAAACGAATTTTGTTGAAACGAATGGTTCGAGGAGCTCTTAGCTCTCAGCGCATTCGACAATTTGACTACTTGGTTTTCATGTTTTGCATATTTCGTTCTTAGATTGAAAATGCACTTTTATTTTGTAATTTGGTTTCGCTTGGATCTATGTTTTTTTCTTTCGGATTTTGTCATCGGTTGTTATTTCATCGGTGGATACATTATAAATACATACATCGAGCATTTCAAATGGCTGGCGTCAATTTTTCCTGTGTTTTTCGTTTATTTTGATATTGAACAACGAACCATTTGAATTGACGAAACAAACAATACACAACCACACGCGGCCAAATCAAAACGAAAAACGGAAAACGAAATAAAAATCACTTTTCCCCTATTTGGCTATTTCACATTTCACATTGTGTCCGCCGCAGTGAATTTTGCATTTGAAATGCAATTCGAAATTGAATTAAATAGCCGGTATGAATTGTCATTGATTAGCATAAAATTCATGTAAGTGTGCGATTTGTACTAATTTTTCGTTCGTGATATTGTTGGCTGGGTTTGTTTTGTTTGGGTTTCAATTCGATTCAGTTTTGGCATGTTTTTTCTTTTACATTTTACCGAAATATATTTATTGATTGCGTTTCGTACTTTTTTTTTTTTTGGATAAACGAAACATGCAAATGTAAATAGATATCGCATATTCAACAGCCAACCAAGTTATATGTAGTCAGGCGGGCCAGGTAGCCAACACAAGCGAACACAATTTTCCGAAAGTGATATATATTTATTTATTTATTTTTTGAATACGGGTCACTATCGCATCGTAATATCATCACTAAAGCATCCAATGCATCCACAATCCACACATGTGTACCAATTAAAATTCACACGAATCGAATATATTCATATGGAACAAAACTCGGCCTCATGATAACACTATGAACAGTGAACAGTAATGCACATGAGCCACATAAGGCACATTGAACAGAAGCAATTGTTGAGATTCGTAATTTTCGATTGAAGCGTAAAAAGTATTCAGATGCGATCCAACAGCGAACAGCATCGAAGTGATGACAAGCAAACATCAAACACGAACGGTAGCCACCTTAAGATGAGATCTGACTACTTTTGACTACCGATTACAGTTTCAACGAATGAAAAGTTAATAATTTGGTTTCCAGAAACCAAAAAGAATACAACACTACAAAACGAATAACGAACAACAGAACGAATGTGACATATCCTTGAAATGCATGGCAAAAGTACTTGACTTTTTGTTTAAACGATTTCAGTACAAGTGCATCAAATACATAAAGTCAATGAGAAGATGCATTACAAATAAACAATGATAAATGTTATGCTTCTATCTTGTATCTGTATCTATGCTTTACGCCATTGAAGCGTACAATTTCTGTTATTTTAATATAGACATTTTGATCTGGTTGCCTACGCAATTTGTAATGAAATATAAACACCAAAACAAACCACGATGGTTTCGATGGTCTTCGAGTGCATTCTGGAATTTTTGTTCCATTCAAAGGACTGCTTTTTTTTCTTTCATTCTTTCTGTATTTTATTTCATATAAATGTTACGTGTATGTTTCATGTTATATTGTCAATTTTTATTTTTGGATGGAATTTTTGTTTTTCCGTTTGCATTCTGTTTCAAAATTGAATTTATTTGAAGGTTTAAGTGCATTTCCAAGCAGTTTGGTGTCAAATAGTTTGACTATTATCATCAGGTCTGTGTTGTATTGTTGGCGTGTTTGCAAACGGAATCCGGTTGATTATTATTCGCTTCAACGTTCAACATTTAACATTCAACATTTAACATTGCAACGGAATTGCATCTTCACTTGTTGTTGTGCTGAATTGTGAATTGTGAATTGTGAACTAACAATAGTCGTCATTTAAACTTATTCAGTTCAAAATAGTTTACAATTGTGTGAGAGATTTCAATGGAATGGAATGAAAATAAATTTAATGACACCACATATTAATGTGCGTGTATGTGTGTGTGTGTTGTCAGACCATAATGAAAAACACACAACAGCAACTGTTCGACATACAATTGTGATGATCGGTTAGCATTTAGCATTTGAGGGAATATCATCCGAGTATCATCAATTATCACAGAATAGAAGTGTCTATTCTATTTTTGTGCTGATGACACACCAAGAGGAACAAATATCGCATTCCAAAATTGATAAGCAAACCCCGAAATCAGTTCAACAATATAATCAACCTTTTTGTATTGCAGTTGGCATTTAGTTTTGTTTGAATATCTTGTGTGTCGGATGTGTGATTGTTTTTGGTATGCGCGTGTTTCATTTCCATTCAAATATCTATATATATATATATATATATGTATATAGATACATTTTATGCTGTCTTTTTTTCCCCAATTGAAAACGTTCGCTCACTTGAAACTTCTAAAGTTCTATTGTTTTATTCAACGGCTTCTAATTTCTTCTTCGTTTTCTATTATATATTTATTTTTTTTTTGCTTTTGTTTGTTATTGTGTGATTGCCGTTGCTGTGAACTCTCTGTGTTTCTTTCTTTTTATTGCCAGGCCAAAGCCGCACAACATTTCCATAATAAACAATCAACCAAAAGGAAAACGGAACGATAACATTATACAAATATGTTTTTTATTAAAATGTCAATTGATTCGTTGTTGCTGTTGTTGCTTCTTTCGTAACTTCTTTTCATTTCGTCATTCATGGCAGGCAGTCGATTGCATTGCATTTTGCAATAACAAGTGCTCATTGGGCTACATTCAGTTTGTTTTGTATTGTTTTTTTTTGTTCTGTTGTTTCAAACTAATTCTTTCGTGGCATTATTATTATTTTTTTTTTTGTGCTCCTTGTTTTTAGTTCAAATGTTTGCGATGACTATTCTAGACATTTATGTGTTACCTTGATTGTATTCGATTGCAAACGAATAAGATGCATTCATAAACACAAAACGAACAAGTGAATAGTTTGTGGCGATGCACTTTACTAAAAGTGCAAAGGTAAACTCTTGTTTGTGTTGAAAGTTTTTGAGGCGAACATTGCACATTGTACACTGTACATATGTCTCAAAAATTTTCGTTTGCTGTCGTCATATCAATATTTTAAATAAAAAAATAAACAATTTTTCGCTGTTTGTATTTTGCATTTTAGAATAGAATATGGAATATGGTGATGCGACCATTTTGAGAATTGTGAATTGAGAATCAAGAAACAGGTGAATTGGTTGTCTATTTTGTTTCACGTTTCAGTTGACTCTTGTTCATTTTATTTGTTATTTTGGCGTGTGGAACAGCATCTTTGCAACTGCAACAATAATCATAATCAACCAGCTAAGAAATTATTGTATGATAAACAAACTAGCGCTGAATGATAAAACATTTAAATGTCAGCAGCAGTAGCAAGAGCTGATCGTATCACAGTCAAATAATATGAAAACCGGTATCTACATATAATTAGAAAAATCCATCCATTGTCATACGATGCGTTTGAATAGCACACAAATACAGTAGCATCATATTCGTTTCGTTTTATTTCATTTCATTTATTCTAAATTTGTATAAAACATTTAACAACACGAAAACCAGTCGTACTTTGCATTTAAATGCCTTAAATGAGAAACAATGTCTATGAAAATGGCTCATAAAGTTATTGCAGTGCAGTTATTATCCAAACATTGAACGATAAAACAACATCATCTAATGAATCGAATCGCAGAATGGAAAATTTAATATTGAAATGAGCAAAAAAGAAAAAAAGAAAGAAAAAAAAACGGGTGAAGAATAAATCGAAAAACATTCTGTCATTCTTTAATGATATCTTCAACTCTTTTCGTTCCGTAGCAAATTTAATGAAAAGTTCCCTTTGCCACCGCAATCGGAGCGACGATGGATAAATGAAGATTGTACGCGTATATTTGTACACACATTAATCGAATTTATTTAACTCTTTTTTTTACCTTTTCGTTGTGTCATTAAATTCAATGTGTACATCTGGAACCGGCAAATGGAGTTAGCGTAAAAAACTAAATGCTTGTGAAAAATGCATATATTTTTCAAAAAAAAAAAAAAACCAACAACATTGAAACAACAAACGCCAAGAGTAATGAACAAATGACAAACGAACTAACAACTGAAAATGAAGGCAAACCGAGCCTAAATTACCGTCCAAGAAAACATGTTGCAAATGACGACGAGAAGAACAAATCGCAAAGAGAAGAGAGAAAAAAAACAATCAACATCAACATCGCAAACACAAATACACACACATATATGAAAATCGTTTGTAATGGCAGGCAGGGCAATGTGTTTTGCATACATCGCGAACACCAAACCAAAATCTAATATCTGTATAGCATTTAACAAATGGGTAAAAAGAACTCTAAAAATTTGAAACATGAGAAATAATAATAATCATGAAAATAATATCTCTTAGAGACGTGATCGCCAAGGAAAATATGCACTGTAAACACATTCGGGCATTCGGGCTAAGCCAAGATTGATATGTGTGTAGTTTGTAGTTTGTAGTTTGTAGAAGAAGGTTGCCGCGCATATGTACATCATGTATGTATGTGTTGGTCGTGTGTTATCTTTCGATTTAAAAATGCAGTATGCAAAGTATGTAGTATTTTCTTTTGCGTTGTCTTTCGGTTCAGTTTAGTATTTCTATCTCTTGTTTCATGCCGTTTTTTCTTCTTCTCTCTTTTTCTTTTTCTTTTTCTCTTTTTTTTTTTGTTGCTGTTTTCGTGTTCTTCCATTTTGGGTTATTCACGGGCATGACAATGCACTGCGTAAAAAATTTGCCATTTTGCGCCGGTTATTGTGTGTTCATTAAGAGAAAAAAAAATCATTTTTATTTTTATTTTCATTTTGCTTCGATATGCATAGATGAATAGGCAAATAATGATTGCCACAGAATTAGAATGATTTTATCCATTCGAATGACGGATTTTTCTCTATTTCAGTTTGAACATGTATTCGATTCAGTTGTCAATTATTTTAATCATTGCATCGAAATCATTTCGTATTTGCAAACAATTTTTAAACTAAATGAAATGGAACGTGATAATGATCATAGTTAGATCAGCTGTTTTCTGAATTTCTTCAAATATTCACATTTAACATACATTGTACACCAGTAGTCCGACGATCTCATATTCCTTTTTCAACTCTGTACGAATTGACGTTTGCGTCAATTTATTTATAACAAAATGACTTTGTGTAGGAATCGAGCCGATCCAAGATCAGGTTTTTTCGGAAATTCAACATTGAATTGCCAAAGATTTGGCATCATTATTATTCAGATTCAGACACGACAACTGGACATTTATATATATATGTCAGTTTTATTTATTTCATCTTATTTTCCTCTCTTCCTTTTTTTTTTTTTTTTGATTGCTTCAGTCAGATCAATGACCGTATTCTGGTTGTTCATCATTGCATCTAAACATTTTGGATAAGAATGCATTTTGAGTTTTGGCTTGAAATATTTATATCTCATGGTCAACAAAAGGCACAATTTACATGCGATTTCATTTTCGATTAGCATTTTAGTCAAAAGTTCTTAGAAATGCTATCGACGGAAAACGTTGTTCGGAAGATATGTATCAAAAAGATTTGTCAATATTTTGCCGTCAGTTTGTTTCTTAGATTTTCTATCATATTTGTACGAGTCTGAAATGGTACATTCAGCCGCAAAACACCCACAAATACATTCAAACCAAGTTCTTCGGTGAAACCGGTTTGTTGATTGATGCCGATTTCTGCTCTTTACAATTTTTTTTCTTTTTCATTTCATACTTGCGTTTCTCTTACAATTTCATTTGGGTTATTCTTTTCTTTTTTTTTTCATGAATTCGTTGCTTCAGATTTTGTTAACCATTGTTCGATATATGATCTTTTTTGGTTTGGTTCTAATTCATATATGTATATGAATGGATGGATCATTGCTGTGGTCATTTTACAGACTCTTAATTCAACACCAGAAAATACATATGGCAAATGGTCGATTCATATTTACAATTTGAGTGCCAAAACTATTTCCAACGCATCTGATCTCCGAAAATGATGCGACGATCACAGCACCAACACCGACAATAAACAGTATATTTACGTGGGAAAGAGAAGCAAAGAGAGAGAGAGAGGAGGGAGAATGAGAGAGAAGAAAAAGCGATGAGAAGAAATGAGATGCGCATTCAAGAATCAAGATTGCGAAAACAAAGCAGCTCAACAACCAAATGATATCATCATTCAATCGAATGTGAACATCGACAGTGCGAATTGTTATTTATTTTGTTCTCATTTAAACGTTTCATTTTGTGATTTAGCTTGGCATTTGGTCGAAACGAAAATTATTTGAAATATTTTTAAATCAAAATTGCGCATCAAATGCTATTTGGGTTTATTGCCGATATACCTGATCAATGAACGCATGTGTGCATTGTGCATCATCATTTGGAGGACACATGACAAAAATTGACAGAAACGAAATGAAACCAAAGAAACGAGAAATTTAAGAGAAAAATGATTAATTTTTGGGTGCTATCATTGAAAATTTCGAACATGGAACAGATAAAATCCTTAACACGATCTCTCACCATCCACCAATTCAATTGCAATGCAATTCAAGCCGAAAATCACCAAACACGTCATACATAAAATGTAAAAGCTGAGCAACAATTTAGGAGAATACATACAATGTTTCAAATGTGCATGCACCGGCATTATATGATGGAGTGTGTGGTAAGCGGCAGAAGCAACATTGCAAATGCACCGAGACAACAGATCGCTTGTTGAAAAATCGTAAATTTTGTTGTAAATTGCTTTTGTGGTTTTTCGGTTATTTTTATTTTCATGTTTTGTTTCCAATTTCAATTTTTTCTTTTTTTTACTTAAATTTCCGTTGAAATGAGGCACTTATGGTTTTGAAGAAGCGAAAAGATGTCGAAATGTATATATAAAAAAAGAAGATAATATTTGAATGCATGATCCGCAACAGATCGGTTCAAACAGCAAAAGCGACATTTAGGACATTCAGGTGTTTGAAGATACAGATAGAAAGAGATATATGTATATGTAGTAAAATGGCCCGGTATTCAGCATTTGTTACAATGGAATCGCTCTCGTCTGTCGGTCAAATCACAATGAGCACAATTTTATCTCTCTGTTTCTCCTTCGCCATTAAATTATTATAGAAACATAAAAGATTTTCTGTGCCTTTGCCTTTACTTTTGTATGCGCAAAAATGTTCATAATTCGCCGTGTGTCTTTTCATATCCGTCACAAATACGCACACATACTTCAACCAAATGATGTTGCTCAACCGAATGGTAAATCGTTTCATTGGAGTTTATTGCATATTAGTTTATTTTAATAAATCTATTTATGGATTTATTTTATGAGCGATAACAATTCTGTGATGATCATGATGTGATGATGTCTATGAATGGATTTGCCGCATTTAAAGTCAACTATTCGGTGGGCCTCGTTTATTTTGTGGGTTGCCAAACAAAATTGCCATTCAAATGAACAAAACAAAAAAAAAAACATGAACATTCTGAATGGAGCCTACGTTGTTGGGTATACATCATATATGATGCTCGAATCGGTAACGTTCGAACATTCTGAAAAATTGTTTGTCTGTCGCAAATACTTAATAGAGGCTGTGATGTGCGGTTTTTTGTGCAAATTACTTGAAGTTTATTCATGATTGCATTTCATTGAAATGAAAAGAAAAAAGAGGAACGGAATGGAACATAAAAAATTATTCAAAATCCTCATAAAAAACATTTTTCGCTATTCATGTCTCCTCCTTCTTTATTTTAATTTTCATATGTGATGTGTGTTGCCTTCTGTAGTTGGATATTAACTTGGCGTACACCCGCAACAAAAGCCCCGGTTTCCCATTATTATTTGTATTAGTTTCAAACGATTATGTTTATCTGCCCCCTGACATATCGGCGTTGTATTGGCCACCTTTCTTTTATGTTTCTTTTCTCATTCCATCACATTTGCCCGTCGTGATATTTATTTTGTGTGTGATAGTCATAAATTATCGGCCAACAGACGTTTTGTTATACGCGCACATTAAATGCAATGCATCGTATCGAAAAATACAATGTTGGCCGGTACACATACTTATTACTACTGTGTCTACACTGTGTATTTAATAAGCACATATTACAACAGAAATTTCGAACGGCAATGACAGAGAGAAGAAGAAGAGAACAAAACACGAAAAAATAAAACATTTTATATGGATAAGCTGCTTGCACTCAACTCAAAACTGCCTCAAACTTTTTCAGATGAAGCAAAAAAAACAACAACAGCAACAACAACAACATGCGTCCAATCCGTACAAGAGTTATATCGTTTTAATGAAATAATTGCTCTGTGGTATTGTTAATGAGATAATTGACGGCTCCGTTAAATGTTATTCAATATTTACATATTTAAAAAAATCGCTATTTTTCCCTTCCTTTTTCTCATTTCTCATGCATTTCGAAAGTTCTGAACATCGGTTTGGTTATATTTTTCTTCATTGTCATTCACATTGCTTTTCGCCCTCAATCGATACAGCTTCGATATTCATTTTTCGATCATATTGATGGAAACGCGTAAATTCGTACCTCATAGAACGCACATATCAATCTCATCGGAAATGAACAGGAAACTAATAAATGGAGCAATCAAATTTACACGCAAAAATCCAGTGAAAAGGTTGAAATATGCAGTCCACACAGTTTCACTGATTATTAAAAATGGAAAGGAAGAAAACGAAGCAAACGAAAGAGATAAAGTGAAAAATAGTAATAATTGTTTTGAATCAAAGCAATCGCACAATGCATAATGCACAATGCACAATGCACAATACTCGAGATTGGAAAACCCATTCAGGGAAAAACTTTATTATGTTTCCGACCAAAAATATTATTTCCGCCGATAATTCATTATTATTGTCGAAAAAACCAAACCAAATGTCAACAAAATTACTTCCATTTCATTCAAAATAGTCGTCGATAGCGGTTAAACTTTTTTTTCCCAAATCAATCATTCTTGCATAGCAACGTGCTGATGAAAAATAGAATTGTTCCCCTTCTGTGTGCATTTATGTATAACTATTTGACATTTGTTTGGTATGGTGTTATTTGAACGCCCGCTGCAAAATTGCGTTGATTTTTTCAGACATTTACTAGCATTTATAATTTTTTTTTGTTAAATTTTTCCTTTTGGTTTTGCGTTGTTTGGTTTGTTGCATTTGTTACATATTTTTGCATATCTATCTATCTATATATGTATAAAAATGAAATGATGTTCTTGTGTCGTCAATAGAAGCGCAAATGAATCGATAGAATTTCAATAATCTTTTTCGTGTGCGTTTCTTTGGATTTGTGGAAGGTTTTTGGCATAGTTACATTATTCTCGACAAACGGTACAAAATGAAAGTCTCTACTTCGTACATGTACACAATCTGATTTTTCCTCCATAATTCTCACGGCAACAATCAATGATATATCTTGTGTTAATAATTGAAAGATTCAATTCGTTCATTGAAATGGTCGATATTTTTATTATTTAAATGTATGTCGATCAATACAACAGCCAAATTGGGAGGTTCAAATATTTTTGGTGATTCGACTCCATAATTATCATAAAAGATTCGTCATGATCGATACACCCACATTAAGAACAAAAACTGGGATGATTATTGTTGAATGACGACCCAGCAACATTGGAAATTTGAATCTATCTGACAATATGTCCGGTTTTCGGAAACGAGAATATAATCGTCGTGGAATTACCCTTTTGATTTAGCAACATAAAAAATTCGATCCAATCTTTTATATGAAGAAGGCTTAATCGATTGCTCGATAAATCATTTGATTGTTTTTAATCAGTGTTTCCTTTATTTTGTTCTCATTTTACACTTTTGATGATATTTAACAGTAATTGTCTGTTATGCGAATCAAAGCGCATAAAACTTATTTAAAACGGAATGCAGTTGCATGCAAGATTCACAGATACACACGTGATCCAAATCAACCGCTCGAACCAAACCATCACAGTCCAAAATCACAGTCCAATGAATGAATTGGAATCGTGATTACAATGCATCGCGAGCAATATCGTCAAAAGGATTGGATATAGTTGCCGGCCGTTCAGTGACACGGAACTATTTAAGAACAACATGAAGTACAGCGAATAAGATTCCCTCGTTAACGCCGATAGATATTAAACTTCATTCAATTTCATTCAGCTCAAAATTTCAAATCGAATCAAAAGAAAAAAAAATAATGTTCTATTGAGTTAGTGCTAACTGTGAATTATGCACAGTTCGAGGCCTTTGGGCTTTTGTGGACTGTGTCATGTTGACACTGTCAACAATTTACGGTGGAATCTAGTATTGATGTATTCTAGTAAAGAAAGAAAATTTTACGGCAAAATATTCATTCATTTGGTTTTTGACAAAGACAAAGAAGGCTCGGGAACGGCGGCAGTGGCGGCGAAGAATGCCAATCCGAATTGGCATAATAGAAGAAAATGTATTTTGCATCCGTTTTCAATGGCAATTCAATTTTTTTTTTTGCATTTGAACTGTGAATACCCGACTGAATGGTGCAAGAGTGCGTTTCGAATAACTAAATGATGTTAACTGTTGCGTTATCACAACTTCCTTTTGTCGGTCGACGGAAAGATTTACGACACTCAACTTCGGCCATATATTTCCAATTTTCTTTTTTGTCTTCTTCTTGTTCCCGGTTTTTTTTCTGTTTTTTTGCAACGAGTTATTGGCGTTTGATTCACGTGAACCTTCAACAAATCGAAATGAGGTTAAAGTATTGTCATGTTATGGGCTCTCTAATAATTTAACCGTGGCCCTTTTAGCTGTTTAGTCATTATGTATGACCGAAATGATGTATACAGTCTTGTTGAAATTCAAATGGGGATTATTCTAATAACCATATTAACGTCCTATGTATTTTTATATAGACTGCAATTTAGAATTTTTCTTGCAGCCGGTTCGCAAAATATCAGAATTACAGTTGGTTATATTTTCGCCTAAATATATGGGCAATCTGTTTCAGAGATTCTCGGCCTTAGTTTTGAGCGGCTCTTTATTCAATAGCAGACTGCTAATTTGCAGTTTATGCATTTTCGTGTGACACGTCAATATCTTTCAATCGAATGCGAAAACATGTTTCACATAGCACATAGCAAAAAGCACAAAGCGCATAGCACATAGCCAATCATTTTGGTTGATATCCTAGATTCCAAATAAGTATACCATTTGGAAATGCATGTTAAATGGATATCGAAATGGATGCCGGGCTTTGTTGAATTTTATTAGAGCATCCAGTTTATCATAAAATTGATGCAAAGATGGAATACACTATATTTGGTATATCATATCACCGGTGTATATATGCAGACACTGAAAAAAGCATAAACAGAGACGCACATACGACCGACATCGACCACTTACACCAAATTATGCCAGAAAATTACAATATCCGAGCTCATTTAAGATCGAACCGAATACGAAATATTAAAACCTGTTGCTGTTGCTGATGTTGTTGTGTGTCGTGCTAGGTGCTGGTATGGTCGCTATGCATCAATATGCGCATGAAAATTGATTGGTGTATCGGTTCATTTCGATCCATTATTATCAAACAGCTATTAAGTAAATTATCTATCGGCATTCATGTTTATTGCATTCGATTGTATTAGTGGCAGTTGGTTTTGAAATATGCAATCAAGTGACGATTAACATATATGATGAGCACAAAGCAAAATGTGAGGCCAAACGGAAGAAAAGCAGTTGAACAGTGCCAATGAAGAGAGAGAGAGAGAGAGAGAGAGAGAGAGAGAGAGAGAGAGAGAGAGAGAGAGAGAGAGAGAGAGAGAGAGAAGAGAGAG
>GL501520.1:677100-706604 GCA_000149185.1 Mayetiola destructor
GAGAGAGAGAGAGAGATGGAAAAAGAGCAAATGGAATCGCTGAAAGGCATGCATCATGTATTTATTATTCTGGGTAATCGTTCATGGAACAAACGTTCTACCAATCGATATTCCTCAAATTCACGACATTCTCAATTTTGTGATGTGTTATGATCGGGTGCAAACCACCATTTTAATCACGATTCACAGATGCAACCAAACGAAATGGCTGGTTTTTGGAGAGCCCATTTTTATTTTTAACATTGCAATCATTCCATTTGCATAGAATCATGCGCGAAAATGTGCTATTGAAATAGCTTACAAACACATATAAATATATGAAGGAAAAATTTATATACATTGTATTCAACGATGAGATAATTCGTTCGAACTGAATCACAATGAAACACGAGCTCAAAATGCATACAAATCACCGAAAATAAAAATGGAGCAGTTCAATGAGCACACATTTTCCATACGGAATCGAGCAAGAGCCGGAGATTGAAAGGAAGATATAGAAGAGACCGTGTAATTTGTATCAATTTATCTGTGTCCAGCGCTCAGTTTGGGCTATTTCGATATGGCAATGGCAAACTTGAAAAATTATTGAATTAACCATAAAACAAAATAACCGGATGATGACATTAATGCTCAACGAATTGCCACAGATTACGCGAATCGTTCGCTTCAAATAAAGTGAAAATTCTTCAACAATAGTTCATGTTTAATTATTATTGAGCCGAGCTGAATGGGTGAAAGAGTGGGCCAAACGTTTTCGAAAAAGAAAAAACGCAACAAAATAAAAACTGGTAATGAATCCGAATAAAAATTTGTGACCCATGAAGTGATTATTATTTTGGTTTGTTTTATTCGTCTTCCGTAGAATGTTCATTGTCTACGTTTCGTTGGATAAAATCCATCATATTTGAATTTGGAGAAAAAAAAAAATCTTTGCTTCTGTTTGATCTTGATTTTAATTTTGTGTTTTTGTTTTTTGTCTTCGTCATTTTATTCCATTTTAGTTTATTTTTTGTTTTATTTCATATTTTGGGACGACCGCCCGGTTTTTTTTTTAAATTTTAAATTGTTTAAAGTGCAAATACTTAAATTAAATCTGCATATATTAAATAGATGACGGTTTATTATTTTATTTTGGATATATTTGTTGAATGTTACTTACCTTTTCTAATTCTAAGAGGTGAAACCGAAGTACTTGAATAGCTTGTACCATCTGAAATGAAATCAAACAAGAAATGAGAGATATGTTTTAGTTGAAAGTTGAAGAAGACCATTTGAAAAGATAATGCCAAAAATCAATCAAATAATCGCCTGATATATTAAATTCGATTTTCATGTTCAAAAACCCACAACGTCGATCACTGGAAAGATTTTAATCTGCGTTAAATTTTTGACCAAATCAAATATAAAAAAAGAAAACTGAAAGAGACACATTCACACACATACACACAGTGTCATCCTGAGTTTATTTACATTCGAATTACGTAGGCAGACAGACGAAAAATTATGCACAACGTCGAAGCAATTACAACAAAGATAAAAATGATATTGGATGAAATTGATGGAAGAGGCATTCCATACACACCAGGACAAATTCGAGCGTATTATTATATTTATTTTTCTATCAAATTCTTCTTTTTTATTCGGTGTGTGTGTGTGTGTGTGTGTGGTTGATTCGATGTTCCATTTTGATGCGGATTTGGTTATGTTGTTCTGGCCAAGTAATTTGCATTTTAATTCGTCTCATATGCTAAACGCTGATATTTCAACATTCAACAACAACAACAACCGAAAAAAAAAAGAAAAAGAAAAATAAGAAGAGGAAAATAAATTGACCGCTGATATTTCGTACACATCAAAAACTATAAAGTAAAGTAAACGGTGCTTGCAATTCGCATATTATGCGATCGACCGTAGAAGACGAAATAAAATAAAGCACTTTTGATAAGCGTTGTTGTTTGTTGTTGGGTGACTGAACGCGCTGACATATCAAAATTCCTTAATATTTTTCTTTTTCGTTGCTGCTGGCTTTTTTTTTCGAGTCAACTCTTTCCCCTCTTCAGGTTTTTAATTTAAATTCCAGTTTCCGAATTCTCATTCAAATTTCATTTTGAAAAAGTTTCCAAGAATATTTTGCTACGGATTGCCTCTTCATTCCGTGGTATTGACTCGTCGTTTGCTTGCTTTTCATTATAATAATCTTTTGTGTTCTATTCCGTTTTGTTGTACCGATTCGAATTTAGTTTGTGCGTAATTAAGTGAATGAAATGCCTGAATTCAGCTGCTCTACCGCATTATAAAATTGCATTGCATGAAAATAGATTTTTTTTCTTTATGAGGATTTAATGTTCATCGATAAAAAACAATTCGAAAATGTTTATCATAGCCAATAGCCACCCATCGATGTTGAAAAAAGATAAAATGATTATTGGTTTTGATTTTGTTTTGTTGAAGATCCGAATGAGCATTTTAATTTAACGATTTTGTTTTTTCATCGTGGATTGATCAGCATTAAATTGCGATGCAGTGTATGATGACTATAGTATAATTATTGACAATTGTGTCGGATCGCTTAGTGCATTTCATCAAGGTGAACAGTGAACAGTTTGTCACATATTCAGGAAATTTAGATGACAATTAACGGCTTTGAATGCAATAGGAAGCAAATTACCCCAGAACTGGAGAAGAACAAAAAAAAATAGCAAAGAAGAAGGTCGTATGCAAAATAAGTGAAGGTGAACTCAATACCAAAATGTATTGGTGCCATGTGCGAAAAGCGTGTTCAATGTTCACTCCATTTTTGTCGATCATGCAATTTTTCTTTTGCATTTGTTTTGAATGTTTTCGTGGGTTGAAACTGAACATAAGACGAAAGAGATTCATTTCATGGACATATTTAGGTGGTGAAACGTTTAAATTGAAGAGATCCGATTTCGTTGCATCAGATCTGTTTCATATTAAACGTTCCACATATAAGTTTCAATTAGGCGCACATAAAACATACACAATATACAATATACTATATACTATATAATGATATATTTAAAGTTTGATTCGGATTTATTAAATATGATTATACTTACAAGTGAATCTACTTCGTTATCGGCTGAATAATATGGTTGTTCTGCACGAATCTGAAAATAGGCAAGGAGAAAAATATGTTATTTTGTTGTTGTTGTTGTTGTCAAGTAAGAAATTGTTCAAAGGTCGCAGCAATAAAAATTGCATGCATAATGCATATTCAATATTCTAAGTACGATATTCGAGGTGATTGAATTTGGGAAAAGAGTTGTTTCGAATTTCAAGGAACAGATAACAGATATATTTGAATAGAAAAATGTCCAACGAAATGAACAAAACTTCCAAATTGCTTAAAATGTCCATAGAAGTACATTGTTATTTAAATGGGTTTCTTTTGAATCTCCAGAAGGACTGACTGTTCAATGCAATCTCCTAGTTTGAATGACAGACAAATCCATTCATAAATCAATTCAATGTTATTTTTCATTTTATTTTTCGAACAAATATGTTTTAGTGGTGATGTTTATGGGGCCCATTTATTTACGTTCGGAGAAAGCGATCGATTTTTCAAGTTAAAAGAAAAAACATATAACATAACAAACTGTGACAACAATAAGTAATAATTACCAAAACAGCCATGTAACATATTATTACGCATATACTCCGAGGGGGTGAGTGAAATGTTTATAATGTTTTGTTTTGTTTTTTTTTTCACCATATGAATTCTGATTGAAAACAACAAAACTGAAATGCAATAAGAAACACAACTGAAGAATGTTTCTCATTTCATTAGTATCGAGTATCGAGCCCAGCCAGTTCAGTTGATGGTGTTGCATTGTTCAATGGTTGTGCAGTTGTCTTCACATTTGTCTTCTTTCATTTAATGCTGGCCAATAAAACAATAAAAAAAAACTCGGTTTACCTGCAGCTTTTAATATTTTATGTACGTGTGAGTGTGTCATTTTACATGGGAAATGGTAAAGTGATAGTGAGTCTTATGCACTCAGCTGGGCGCACACACCAAATGCCATTCCTGATTCATATCCATTTCGTATATGTTTTTCTCTCTTACTACTATGATGTTTGGCCGATATCATCAGAATCGTAAAAAAATCGAATGTACCAAAAAATTAACGACAAAAATGTAATATAGTAGATTATGTGTTTCAACACTCAACATTTCGTTTAATGAATAAATAATTAAAAAAAAAATCCGGAATGAATATATAGAAATGTATATACATATTTCATAGAATATGCTCAAATGTTAATTTCGAATATTGTAGTCAACATTCCACACGAATTCATACACAAACACACACTGGAGTGAAGTTCTTTTATATCATATTGTTGCCTTTTGGCATGCTATGCTTTGCCATTCAAATCTTTCAACTGATCTGTTTTCCGGTTCTTATGAAGAATAGTCAATAGTCATCCATGCAAATAAATGCTCTGTAGGTACAGCTTCTCTTGTGAACATTTTTATGTTGTTGCCAACAACCAACAACTCTACGCTCCAATTTGTCGAAAAGCGGACGAAGGAAATCTGAATGTGTGTGTGTGTGTGTGTGTGTGTGTGTGTGTGTGTGTGTGTGTCCTACAATGAAATGAAAACCATTGGCTGGAGCGATGCGTAAAATTAGCGGAAATGATGACGAATAACAGACAGACATAAAAATATATTTGCAATGCTCACTCATTTGCAGACAATGAAAAAGACGGATTGGGTGAAGTGACAACTGTCACAAACAGATCCACTCAACAGGATATTTTTTTTTCTTCTTCTTTCTTTTCGCCTTTCATTAACTCTGTTCAATCGATTGATATTTTACTTCGTATATTTATTCGCTTTTTTTTTTTCTTCTCATTTTGTGTAAGTCAAAAAAGTGTGCAAACCCCTGCATTAACATTGTTATTGGGTTCACAGCGAAAGGAAGAAATTTAAATCTCTTCCAAGAATGTTTGCGGTTAAAATTTCCAATCGATTTTAAGGTTCGATGATCACAAAGAATGAAGAGAAGCAAAATAAAATAAATCGAACGCATTTGGTATCGATAAATTGATGAAAAGACCCGGTGTTAATCAATGATGACGATATTGTGTCCCGTATAATTACTAGCTACATATTATTTTGTTGGGCTCTTGATTCTTGTTGATTCCAATCATTATTGCATCATTGAATATGATGAAAAAGAAAGAAAGCAAACCGTTTGAATTGGTTTTCATTTTAGATTGATTTATAGCGTATCGGACGAATAACCAAACTCTTTCATTCTTTTGAAATGAACATATTATTATTAGTCATGTATGTTTTGTACAGCCCATCATTGTTTTGATGCATTGTGAAAGCGTGCGCCGGTGACGTATTCATTCAATTTTAGATTGTGTGTATGACCGTTTCAGTCAGTGGTTGATAATCAGATTGTTTTTTCCTGGAGTTTTTTTTTTTATTCTTGCGCTTCTATGCAATCATTTCTTTTTTGCTTTTCATTTTCGCTGCTGTTGCTGTTGATCAATCTCTTTTGAGTATTCACACCGGGCAAAATTCTCACAATCCCTATCAAGGGATAGATACACAAAGAGAAAAGAGAAAGAACGATAAAACCATTTTGGCACAAGCTGAGCTATAGATGCGGCCAAATCATACGTTAAATACGATATTAAGGTATATCATTTTCAAAGTTTTGGCCACGCGTTATATTCTGATGTTGTTCACACGGTCGGTCTTTTGATAAACGCCATGACCTACAGTTGTTAAGGTTCTGTGTGCACATTTGAACCATAATTTCAAAATTTAATTGAATGCATAAGAGGAAAAAGAATAAGAGGAAAGCGCAGCTATTGACAATTTTCCAGCCGTTAGTTTACATCGTTCCAATTATTTACTGAATCACTGTAATTTTTTGGACACACAATCGAATCGAAAACGGGAGTTCCATTTGTGTACTATATAATTTAAACCATTGATTTGTTTACTAGTCAGTGTGATTTTGAGTAAGATGGCGCACGGATATTCTCAGTGCTCGTGAGTTTGCAGTTAATAACATTGTACATATATATGTACGTGTGCATAGTGTATATTGTATATTGTACATGGGTTCTGATTTTGATTTCCGTTTCGAAGCTCACAGACAATTGTTATGATAAAAAACACAATCAAAATGAAGTAATCACACCTTATCGTTGTATACATTGTTCATAGGCTTTATTTATCCCATCGATCATCATCATATTCGATATTTTTCTTTGAACTATTTTCGCAGCGCCGGTCGGCCAATTAGAGAAAACCATCTTTCGCAAAATGAGAAGGGAAAAAAACCAGAGCCAAATAAGAAAACATACACAGCGAAATTAGCGATTAACAACCATGAAATAATTGAAAGCGGCTCATCATTATTTCTACTAATTTCGTTCATTTTAAAGATGTGTATTCTGGGTGAACCATTGATTTTTGCGGGCGCTGTTCTCTCATTTATGGTTTTACTTTGTTGTTAGTTGTTTATTTTAATATACATAAACGTTCTTTCTTTTTTTTTTTCTTTTCTTGTCGTTAATTTTTCGTATTGTTCGTTTGCCTCTTGCGTTCGTCAAATGCCGAAGTTGACTGTTTTGCGGCAAATGTGTGAATGCTTACAAATCGTAGAGCATTCAATATTGTTTCGGCATTGCCTCATCATCAATAAGATGAACAATAACAGCAACACAATCAATGAAATTATGTATTTCACACGGATAATAAATTATTTTAACGATGCAAGTGACCGCACCAAGTGCTATAAACCGCCTACCAAGCTAAGCGAACATTAAACACACGAACAAATATCAAGAGAGCGAGAGAGCGAGAAAGTGAAAGAGAGAGAGAGAGAAAGAGAGAGAGAAAAGCGGAACAAGCCGTGGAATACTGTTTACAAACTGAATATGTAAGCAGCAAACGGCTGGTGGAACAAACTTTTCATTGCGATGTGCAACAATAAACAAGAATCGATTCTTTTGAGAGCGAATGAAGCGAAATCTGTTTCAAATCAACGTCCACACAAACACACACAAACAGCATACGCATTAGATGAACCCGACAATATTTGTCTCTTCGGCTCTTTTTTATTTGTTTTTGTTTTTTTTTTTCGATTTGAAATGCAGACAATGTAATATGTGCTGTTGAAATTGAAATTTAAATAGCTCCACCAAATACTATATGCACTGTCGGACCCATCGACCGACCGACCGACCGATCGACCGACCAACCATTCAATTACAAATTCATATATTCGATTGTATCTTATTTTGTATATTTCAGTGACTGTTTTAGCTCATGAACGGTATGTACAATGTGCATTCACAATATGCAGTCATATCAACATATGAATAACAAAAATAAAGAGTTCACTTTCAACGGATTTAGCGCTGGATGATTAACCATATCATATGCATATTGCAATAGTTTCCATTGGCCTTTAGTTAATCGAAATGGCATTGCTTGTAGTCTATGGTGTTGTTTAATGTTTGATGTTTATCGTTCTCGTGCTGTACGCGGTACAAAATTGTCCGATCTATTTGCCAATCGCTAGGCTTGTGAATGCATTCATAAATTTGTAATCGATAAAATCGGAACCGGAATATTTTGCTTACTTGCAAAACATGCATTAATTGCTGCTGTTCGCGCCAATCATTTGTTTTGAAGCAAAATGAAAGCAAAAAAAAAAAAAACAAAATATAAATAAATAAATAAGTTTGTTTTCTGCCGTCAAGACGGCGATTGCTCACTGTTCACTCTTCTGTGTTTTCGACGTTAATTCGTTTCGTTTATTTTGTGTTTGATATGGTGCTGTTCGCTCTTTTGCCCATTGCATTCCGGTTAATTCATTTCATTTTATTTCATCAATATAACAACACTTTTGTGTTGCACAGACACAACATGAGCAAAACACACAATGATGAATGTGCACACAATTCGTAGCCAATCAACGCGTAACAAATTATAATTCATTACAGATATTTATAATTGAATAAATCACTAAATAAATTTATTTTTTTTTTTCCCGGAACAAAAATTTGAATTCGTGTATTTGTTGTCTGGTGTCTTATTGCTTTGTTGAATTGATTGATTGACTAAAGTGGTAATCATTATTAGTATAATTATGGTGTGCGGCATAGCTTAAGACGCAGTATGATTGGACGATTTCATGGTTTTTTGAATATTCATGAATCGAAATTCGATCGCATATCAATGAATCGCTTGAATTTGAAAAATGAACACACAAACACACACACATTTTATGAAACATCGAATGTGTTAAAGAACTTCAACCAAGCATGCAAAGCTAATTGAAAATAATACGGTTTCGGTTCGCGTATTCAATTCATGTGTGATTTGGTGTGAATTAATTAGAAGAAAAATGCTTTTAATTACAGCTTATTTTCACTTTTAATTTCAATTTAAGTTGGCATAATATTAAATAGGCTTTTCAGGTCGGACGGGATTTTGGGACGCATTTCAAATTGGCCAACAATTAATGAGAAAATTAGATTACGCATCCAACAAAAGACGTGCCAGATTATCACAGCTCTGATGCTGAAAACGAATACCGTTAAAAGCAAAATAGAATAACAATATGCACATTTTTTCTGATTTTTCTGCAACTCTGTCTCTTTTTTTTCGCTCTTAATTTGTAAAATGTACTCGGTCGGTGTAAAAATGATGAATGTGTTTACTGTATGTGGCATTTTTTGCAATTTTCTGTTCTCTTGCCACAGTTTTCACTGTTATTCATTCGTTTCTTTACACATTTCATTTTTCGTGTCAGAGTTTCGCACATTTTTTGTTTTCAGTTTTCGTCTTCGACTTCATTCATTTTGATGTTGGTGCATCATCACTTGACTGTAGATTGTGCATATATCAGACTGCACTCTTGGAAATGAATCTACGACTCTAGTGAGTAGTGAATGTTTGCTGCCGTGAGTATAAGTGTGTATGTGTGTGTGTGTGCTCATTATCTGCTTCAATTTTTACTGAACAGCGGCAACAAAATGAGCTGCAAAGAACCGAAAAACTCAAAGAGGAAAAAAACAATCGCGCGCATGAAAGAACAACTGAAATGTGCAAAAGCCAAGAATGCACACAAAAAAGCGACCAATTTACGGTTGGTAAAAACGGAATCGAAGAAATGTATAAAATAAAAATCTAGTGAATTGACGCAAACATTTAATACACGCACACATATTTACATTCTCGAACAGATGCCCTGATAAAAGGTTTTGCACTAAACAAAACAAAGAACATCCGAACAACTTCAAAATGTAAAAGAACGAAGCAAAAAGATCCAAACAGAACATCGAGAGAGCCAGAGAAAAAAGAGTAAAGAAGTAAAAAAAAAAGAGCAAAACATTCGCATTCAACGAGCCAAACTCTGAGACTTTGTGCTATGTGGCATTAAAATATTTTAATTACATGACACATGAGTGTGAGCCCTTATGATATAATAACAAAAAGTTGATATGCCGTAAAACATCAAATAAATAATGACATTGTAGATTATGATGGTTGTAATGTGATACAAATTTCAATTAATCAAATTCAATGTGCTGTGCAGTGCTCAAATGTTCATATTCATTTCAAATTTATCGATACGAAATGAAGTCCGACTTTACCGAATTCGATTTTCGTTCGGCTTGAATCGTTTCAGCGTCCAGCATTGGGATTTGGATAATACCATTGTCGCCGTACATTACAACTAAATAAACAAACTCATCATCGACGGAAATTCGTTTAAGTACGATTAAAAATGTTGAGATCAGGCGCCACATCTCTGAAACAAAGAAATTTCATTTTTGTCAGACACATGTCTTATGAAACGTTATTCGTTATTTGAAATTGATCAGTTCCTCAGTGCCCCGTGAATTGTCAAATGTTTGAGGCGAACAATTTCGCTTTCGAAACAAAATCAGAGGAATCATTTGAAATTTTCTTGTTTATTTTCCGGTAAAACCCAAAGAAATCAAGATACCGGGTTAAGGCAGCGTATTTAAACTGTTTACTTTACATCAACTATGAATATCGATGTTTACATTAATGTTTGTATGAATAAATTGTGGCAAAGCATGTGCAACAAAAAAAAATAATGCACATTTAATTAACGCAAATGCACGAGACAGTATGCCATTAAGTACAAATATGACCATTTCCCTTTGTCACCGCACCGTTTCCCTGTGTCACGTACGGGTAATTCAATGAACAGCGAAATGAAACACGGCCAAAACAGTGAAAAATGAATACATCCAAATGCCTTTTACATTTTTGTTATATTTTGTTGCTTTTGTTTTTTTTTTGGTTTTTTTTTATTATTGGTGTGGTTGTTGCCTTTATGACGATGATATAGTTATACTTGTTTTTTTCTTCTCTCTCTTCGATTCGGCAATTTGTATGAAAAAAGGGCGCTGTAAGCTACATGCCTCACAGAAGTTATACAACTTTCCAACAAATGATTTCTGTGGTCCTATTAAATCAATAATTAATAATAATTCGTTTGTTGCCCAGAATAAATGTAAACACACTAAGAAAACAAACACATCAAACAAAGAAGCGCGTCGAAAAGTGAGCGAACCGCATTCCGGATGATCGTTTTTTCTTTGCTTTTTTCTCCGCTATCTCCGAGAAAGACGAAAAAAACATTTATATGAAAAGAAAATATACTTTAAGGATAATGGATAATGTTTTCGATGTTTTTTTTTTTCATGTAAATTAATTGTGATTTGTGCATATGACTAGTAGGTGGCTTTGGCTCCATTGCATCGGTTTGATGTGCTTGTTTGCATTTGGTTGAGTTGTTTCTGTTTAGATAAATTTTTCTTTTTCCCATTCATTACTTGTTTGATGGTTTGAGAACCCATTAACGCCGGAGATCCGTGCTCAGGCTCACCTTGATGATTTTTCATTATAAAACGACAACGGCATTCAAACTATAAATATTGAAGCTTTGATTCTGTGACGTTTTGGAATCAATCGAACTCAGTATAAATTAAATCGATTGAATCATGCGCACATTTGATGGTTTTGTTCATCGTTTTTTAATCGAAAATTAAACAAGAAAATATGACTCATGCCTCATGTCAATTCTCAACTCGAAATGGTGAAAAAAAAAAAAATAATTTGCGCGATTGTAATGCGATAGCTTTGAATAGAAATTCTCTTTGAGACCTAAAAGCAAATATAAAAATAAACCAAAGAAACAAACAAATTTTGAAACTTTGGATTCAAATGAAATGATTGGTATATTATTTTAATATAAACAAAATAATTTCAACATCTTCTGCTCTCATAATGTTTTTAATCACGTCTAGTCGTTAGTCGTATTGATTTCAATTTATTCGGTAGTTGAAAACCGATTTTCAATTGAAAGAGAAGAGAAAAAAACGCAAAGGAATTAAAAACAGTTTGTTTTTAATCCGTTTTTCATGGAATGAATTCAATTTGAATCGAATGCGCGCAGCATTTGCAGACAAGGAAACAAATACTATAAAATAATCCATTGTTTTGACACAATGGATTGAAAATCATTCATCGGAAACGATCAAATTCAATGGCGACGCATTATTTCTCATGAAACAGAAGGAAAAAACTGCAGAAAGATGAACAAAATTCGAAATAAGAATGAAGAAAACAAGAATAATAATAACAATAATAATAATAATAATAATAAAAATAAAGAAAAAAAAATAGATCTGGCAGAGAAAAAGAGTTGTCTGTGACCTGATTTTGAATGTTTTCAATCGAAGAATGATATTCAAGAACCTTTATCATTTGAAAGCATTGGATCCGATGCGACATTCATGAGAAAGCAAAATTAACATAATTTGAAAATGTGAGCAACAAAACGATATGCATGCACTTGAGAAGAAACCGAATTCAAAGGTTTTTCATTCTATAATTTTCGGAGAAATGTTCCTTTGACCAATTTTCAAATGAAAACGAAACAAAACCAAAACAAATGGCAATAAAAAAAGAGACTCCGATGCAGAGAGAAGAACCCGAATTGCCCAAAATGGCAAGCGCATTTTTGAATCAATATTAGAAACAGAAAAGATGACCACAAACTGTAGTTGGACTGTGATTTTTTCATATTTTTTTTTCATGCTTCGAATATCGAAAAATGTCGAAATGAACGAACGAACGAAAGAATAAATGAAAAAAATGATAATAGAATAAACAAAATGCCCAAATGTCCAAATGACCATCCGGAATGTGTTGGTGTATCTTTATATTTTGTATACAGTCCAGCCATGTGCTTAGGCCATGTGAACTGTGAACGTATTGTTGCAAATAAGAGAGCAAATCCCATTCCAGATAAAACGATGTAAATTAATTTCAAAGAAATGTTAAACCAAACTGTGCGATGAGCAGGTAGACACAACGGGAGATCCTTTTTTTTTTGTTAACATTATATTGTTGTCGTTGTGCAGAAGACAATCAAATCCATTCTATATGAATCCATATACGTGTGTGTATTTGTGTATGCGTCGTAGCCAAGAGATTTTCCATTTTTATTTTATTTTTATTTTTTCTTATTTTAATTTCTATCTCTCTCTCTCTCTCTCCCTCTTTCTCTCTCTCTCTCTCTCACGTGTCAGGATGTTTTTTCTCTTCAAAATTTCTACGCATCAGCTAGTTAACCATTGAATGCAAAGACATACACACAAGCCTCAATTTTGTTTGAGTTTTATGTTTCTGTTTTTCTTTCTTCTCTGCATCCATTTGGCTTGGTGCTGCTTTCTTTCTAGTTCGCCTGAATATGAACCATTTCACATTTGGCCCTTTTCACCAAACATTCAGCTAAATGAACTGCTGGAAATATTTTGATTTTTTGTTGGCTCTCTTCATTTTGTTCTTGTTTAGTTTTGTCTAAGGCCCTTCTATTCATAACTATAGGCTACATGCATTTTGTTCGGTTCTATTGCCTATGAAATGAATCATATGCGAAGCTCGAGTTATAGTGTTTCTGTTTAAACGAGATTTATTTTTTTCTCTTTATTCATTTCAATTCCCATTATTTGGCTGGTTATTTTCTTCCACATTTGATTTTTTGAAGAAAAAAAAAAGACAAAAGAACCCTCTGTGAGTTTTGAAGGAAAGTTAAGGAAAAAAAAACTATTTCATATAGTTCTTTTTATTTCGATTTCGAGGTTCTGTTTCTTAAGCCATTGTATTAACTAAAACGAAAATACATATATTTTTGATGGTTGAATGTGTAACCAGGTTACCCAAAATGTTGACTCAAAATAAGACGCACGATACTCGATCAGAAGAAGAAAAGAAAAAAGTTGGGAGAAAAAAAATCATTCTCCTGCTGTTACTGTTTTCGAATTGAATTTACTTATGCGTTTTGTTGTGTACATGCAGCCCAAATTTAATTTCATTATATTTTAGCCCGGGCCTGGATGATCATACGGTGAATGGGTGCATTTTTTGGAAGATTTCCTTGTACTTAATCTTGATATTATTGTTATTATTGTTGTGATGATGATGATTATTATTATTATTATTGTTGCCAGATTTTGTTCCCTTCGTTTAATTTCTTTAGACTGCTGTATGCAGTTAAACTGCGTGAAAAGACCATCCAAAAATGAGCAAAAATGAACGACTGAAGTTGTTTTGTTGTTGTGCTCATTTTTCCCTTTTGGCTTTATACGCTTAGTTGGCCAGAATAAAGTTAGTCGCGTGCAAAATGTTGGAACCAAATGCAAACACACATACACATATGTTACAGTCCGAAATGATTTAGGCAAAAAAAAACAACACATGCACTTGAATTCCATGGGATTTTCGAATCCAAAAAATGTGCAATACAACACCAGCCATCATTAGCTTGAACGTTTCAAACATTTTGGTTTAAAATTTGAGTCATGCAATCGATGATCCTGTTCAGTTTGGGCTATTTTTCTGTATTTCACATATCACAGCATGCATTTCTCTTTTTTCTTTTTTTTTTTTGCGCGAACAGATCGATTACAACAAAAATGTTGAAATGATGGATTGGTTTCGATTCTATTTATCTAGACAAATAGAGTTTGTGTGTGGCGTATGCTTCAGAAATTTGCATCGGTTTTTTTTTCATTTAATTTGAGAAATGAGACAAGCAAAACGATTAAAATGAACAGACGAGGATAAAGAACTGTTCATGAAATGAAAATGAAAACAGAAACAAGATCGTTTTCCGTTCTGATTTTTTTTTCTCCCTTCTCATTGCGTTTCATTAAGAGTTTTCTTTTTCTTTTTTCAATTTCACAACGAAGTGCTATTTTTAACTGAAAAAAAAGGAGAAAAAAATGAAGAGGAAAATAAATATATATATATATATGTATATATTCAGAATCGTCGAGTCGTCAGTCGTCATCATTGCCCATATTGCCGTCGTTGAGATTTTGGAGATACTCAGCTCATTTGAGAAAATGTGTTTGCCAGAAATAAATCGGCATCATAATTAATATTGTACGAGATTACCAAATAACAGCACTGAGTGGCTATAGTCTCAACGACAACACACATTTTTTTCCATTTTCAATTCATCTCTGTCGCACTTTTTGGTGTTTAAATTATCGGAAATGGAAAAATGTAGACTGCATCCTTCCATTGCTTGGCTTTGGCTTTGCTTAACGGTTTTGACTGACTTTACATTGAAAAATAAACGGCAACCGTTGGCATATCACTCACACTCACACACACACACACACACACACACACACGCCGACATTTAATAATTTGTATTTCGGAATATCACAAGGATAGAAAATGATGAAGAAACTGCAAAAAAATAAATATAATGAAATGAAGATGAGATACAACCATATCCAACTTGAAAGTAAGAAAAAGAAAAATGCAATCGAGCATCGAAAGAAAATAAGAAATGCCTGAACGATGCATCTCAAATAAAAACAACCAAAAGAGACATCCACGAGAGCACTGCCATAACCGATTGCCGAGAGTGTTGTCTTTGGAAATGAACTCTGTAATGTGTTTTACTACTTAATTTCAAGTTGGCCGTACCAAAAGTAATATTTTAAAATATGCGATGTAAATTTAGACTTGTGATGCCACAGTCCAATTTATTTGTGCTCAAATTTCGCGAATGAATTGAGATTTGTATTCTGTTTAATACCGTGCATCGTGCACCGTGTATATGTAGATGGTTGTTGCATACATTCATTTGGATAGCGGTGACTGGCTCGCGTAAAATTATTGCAAAGACGCATTTTTACGTTCTTCGTTTGTTGTTTTTTTTCTCTTCTCATTTTTTGCTCTGTCGAATGATGATGGTGGCATCAGATGGATTAAGAAAATGTGCAAAGCGGCAAATATATATATATATGTGTAATATGTATATTGTAATATCCAAAATCCAAATGTATAAGACGATGAGCTGAAACCATATTTAGGAATTCCATAAAAGAATGAAATTATCATTGCACAAAAATCGTAAAATATATTTGACTATGGATGGGAGAGATTCAAATGGAATGCGATCTGCTGAATGTGATCAAATTTCATTATATAAATCTTTAGCAAAACCATAAATTTTCGACTGGAATATCCTGTTTGAGATCATCACAACGACAACGAATGACATCTTCAACAAAAAAAAAAAAAAAAATCTTAAAACCCAGAAGAAAAAACCCTTAATTTTAATGGAAAATGTATTCTTGTGCTGAATCACCATCATCATGACTAAGTATACTGTGTCAACCAATGCGACACTTTTCAGTTTCCATTTTCAAAAATTGACACATTCAATAAATTATATTTATGTTTTGTCATATTCCATTGCGGTTTGATGGAATTTATGAATGTGTAAATGGTTTGGCCACAAGGCACGCAACTACGATTATCAACCCATTCAAACATTAATGGCTCGATCATGAGGTTGAACCGAACGAACAAATCGATTGGCATGTGCTGCTGAAGATTTGTCACTGTATGCATCGTATGGGCAATGGTGACATCATTTATTGTTGTTGCTGTTGCTGTTTTTTTTTTCTTCTCTCTTTCATTTGTTTGTACAGATTTGAAAAAGTTCACATCACCTTTTAAATGTGGATCAATTGAATTTGTTTTCATGATTATCCAAAATGACATTTCAATGTTGACATGTTAAATGATACTCAATAAATTGAATAAATATGGAAATTACTTGGCATACGAAATAAATTTCTTGGTCAAAACGAATATGCCAAACTTTGCCCACAGAAAATGATCATCAATTTAAAGATCTCTTTGCATTTTGCTTGGCATGCAATTTTTTTGTTTGCCTTTTTTTTGTCTTTCGTTTGGCATCATATTTTCACGTTGAAAACAGATACATATATTTTGTGTTCACGAAAACCAACCAAATCATACATTTTGATCACATCGTTTATGGTGCTCAGTGTTCATCATGTTCATTCAGCATCAGTTTGGTTGGGTTTCGGCCATTTAATGCTGTATGTATCATTCTCGAGTTCCACAAGTTCCAAATCTCATTTTTGTGGAGCATTTTCGTTACGAATGTAAATGATTTTGCGTTTAGAGTGTGAATCACAAATACAAAACGAATTTATTAGCTCATCCAGATTCATCAGTTCGATAAAGGTGTATTGATCTTTGCCAAAAGATCTTGATGTCCGTCAGACTCTTCTTCGTTTGTTTGTGTGCTCTCGTCTTTAAAAGATATTTTATTTTTTTATGAAAATGGCATCGAATTCATTGAATTCACACACAACATATTATTCTCATCCGGAATTATATGCATGATTAACGGTAAAACAAGACGATCGCAAATCTCAAAGTTAAAAACCGTATACACACATTGTAACTCATCGGTACGAAACATTGAACAATGTTTTTTCATGCTATCGTTTCAGTGCCATCTTTGTAGCTCACCGTCAGACGCTTTACCTTCTACCGGTATGTTTAAATGCTGGATTCAAGCAAATGCATGCAATTTCATCATTTTCTCATCCGAATTAACACATTGAAAAAGACGAATGAATAAATATGATGATGCAACGATGGAACCAGAGCAGAAAGCAAAAGAACAGATTTACAACGATATGTGAATCGCTAAATGCAATCGTATAAAAGTCATCGAAACATGCGTGACTTTTTATATTTTGGAAAGAGATGATTGTCCATTTGGAAATGGAAATTAATTCGATGCCGGCAATTATTGTTTCATTTGCATTGCCGAAATTCTAGATATTTCTCTCGCGCCTAATCTTCGTGACATCGTTGACCGAAATCAGATTGAATGTCGTGAAATCAGACTTTTGAGCGACGAGATGGAAGAGAAAAAATTCCGATTGGTTCTGAGTGCACTATTTTGTTTGTTGTTGTTTAAAAACTAACAATCATTTGATGCATGAAAATTAAAGATTAATCTTTTCATTCTGTTCCATAGGTTCTACTGTAATAGCAGTTTCAGATAAAAATATTTAAGCTGCTGTTGATACATATCGTTTTGTTGATGGGTGCATGTCCACGTATGCCTTCATATCGACATTTTAGTTTGATTCTCTCATTCTTCGTTCATAACACTCACATTGCACTGATTTTGATCTCATTTTTTTTTTCATTTCTTTCACACAGCAAATGAAGATCGTTAAAAGTCAATATGCCAGAGACAAGTCCATCAAAGAGACAATGAGAAAGGGAAGCAAAATATAAATAAAATTGAATTGCCGAACGTCCATACAACTTGGAATCGGGTTTAAAAATTATACACTGCACAACATACACGCATCATCTCGTAAAAAATATAAATTTTCTCTAAAACTTGAAACATGAGAAATTATTGTATTTTATTTTCATTTCATTTTATAAATGAGTGAACAAAGATTGAAACTCAAAAAAATTTGAAATTTTAAGACGTTTTTGTTTCCGTAAATTTGGTTCCGTAGGTTATATTCTCTTGTGAACGAACTGTTTTCATATCACAATCGTCTAGCTAACATTTAAAATGATGGTTCAATGCAAGCATATCACTTGAGTATTTCGCATGTTTGAAACATTGATAATGTCCATTTGGTATTCGATGGATCGCACATTTTATCATTTTTAGAATTTTATATTTATGAAATGGTGAAGTTTTTCTTGTTTTATTCATTCGTTGATGCATTCATTCATTTGTCTTCCGTTTTGAGGCTTGAATTTGGATTTTGTTGTGCGAAAATTTTCGAATGTGATCGCCATTGAGAGCTAATTCGAGCTGCGACACTTTTGCATTCAATGAATTTATCTCTTCTTTTTCAGTTCAACAGGTTTTTTTTCTTTTTTCTTTTTTTTTGTTCATTTTATCGTTGCCTGGGCCTCATTCCACATGACTGGCTGAGGAATATTTATGTGGGTACCAATAAGATCCGTTGTGATCAACATATTTGTCAGTACATTGTCTTCATCTGCTATTGAATTTAATTCGTTGTACATTTCGCATTCAATGATATTTTATTTATTCATTTATTTATCGGATGATAGTCACAAGTTGCAAGTTGCAAGTTGCGCATCGGCCAAGTTGAATATAATGATCACTGATGGAATCATAGTTTCAGCTTATACACCGTATTACAAATGAAATAAATAAATATATAATTCATTTGATTTTGATCTTTTTCTGTATATTTCATCGCTGATATGGCAACAAATGATGTGTGTTTGCCATTTGCTGTAAATTGCAAACAATGAACATTGAATGTAGAATGTAAAATAGATTTGGTGATGGATATCAACAATTTACAATTCACATATGAATTTTTTACTGAATAAAATAAATCAAAAAGCATCATCATTTAATTTCTGTGCGCTTGGTCCATCCGTATATTGGTGTCATGTGTAAGCGAATGCACAAACACACACACACACAGTGAGTTTCAGCCGATACAAAATGAATGTGAGTCGGTGAAAGAAAATAAATGAAATAAAAAAAAAAGCAAAAACAAATATCATATGAAATGACGAATGTTTTCATTTCTCGTTCGGTTCGTTTAAATTGAGTGTATGAAAAGGAATAAAATTGGTGTGATATGTGCATTGGCCTCAAATGATACTGAACAACTAAATGTGTGAATGTTGAAAGCGCATCCTCAAATTAAGAACAGGCATTACAACAGCAGCAACGACAACTGTCGATTAAGAAACAAACGCGATAGGAGAAAGAGAGAGAGCGAAAAAACAATTTATATATAAATAAATGGCTTTAAACTCAAAAATTTATAGAAGAAAATCAAAAAGAAAGCAGTTCTATTTTTGGGTACAAATGCTTGATGCATAAAGATGAAGGGAAGATGATTATAATTTGAAACATTCGTTTCTTCGACTATTTGTACACAGCATTCAGTGAATTAAAGTTCATTTAGGAGTATGCGGTATGCGTATGCATATGAGAAATTAAACGAACATCGAACAACAAAGAAAAAGAAAAAGAAAAAGAAGAAAAAAATTGAAGAAATTATGAGAGAAATGAACGCGATACATATGGGTATCTGTATGGATGAGACTGCCGTCGAACAATGAAATGTGAACGAATTTCATTCTATTTTGATGAATTTTTTTTTCTCGGTTTCAAGATGGTTCGGCTGCTGTTCATGATAATAATTTTTGAATTTCTCGAATACAATGAGCACATGCTAAACATGACGTTTTCAAGTGGTTTAAATAAAGTATATGAAATGAGAATATATAGAATCTCTTTTCACTCTGGTAAACGAGCTTGAAATCATTGAAATTGTCATTAATGGATGTACGAATGTGTTTATAATATGATCGTCAATTGAATTAAACATGCGTCAAGTAATAAGTATATGATACCGAATTGAAGATGAATGTATTTTTATTTTTATTTTTATTTTTATTTTATTTCATTTCTCTCGTTCATTCTTCATGAATTTAGTTATTCTTTTTTGGTTCTGTTAAACGGAAGGCAAAGATATCGATGATGATAAAGAGAGATACTTTAGACTTTAGACATTTGATGGTTTTATTATGTTTGTGTGCGCCCCGTTTCAAACAGTTGAATATAAACAGAGTTGATAGCATCGCTGTTTAACCGATCAAATTGGCACTAAATTGGCCGCAAACCCAAGTTAATGCAAAAATTGAATTTGTTAAGGATGGCATCAAATTTCATATGATTTGATATGCGACGGATGATAATGCATATGTGTACGATATATTACGGCAGTTCACTCGCTAGTTTAGTCAGTGATTAATTGATTTGAATTTCGAATGGAAGGGATCAATGCGCTGGTGAACCGTTCAACACATACACAAATACACACACACACACACACAGCCGCCCAACAAGATCCAAATCAACAGACGTAAAAAAAAAATTGTTGCATTTGATTTTCTCAAGTGCTCTCGATGCAATTGAACAAATGATGCGGCAACGAGTGAATACTCAATTTCCGTCTTTTGATGTACGAAACAAACAACGAAAAATTGTTGTTTAAATGAGTCTCGTTTCTCTTCCTCTATGCATGTTTCATGTTATTCAGTTTGTGAGGAAAGAAAAAAAACAGCAAAAGAAAAAACAACAAAATTTCGTTTTTATCTTTTGAATAATGTGAGCATCACTTGAATAACAAAAAATTTAAATATTTACAGCAATAACACCCGAAAAGAAGAGAAAACAAAAAAAAAACAACCAGAAAAAGAAGTTTAAATCTAAATTTAGATTACATTTCTTTTACATTTTTGCTCTTCATTTTCTCTTTCGTTCTGAAATCATTTGAAAATGTGGAATTTTCATATAGATGAAATTTTGAAGGATGTTCGGTGTGTGTGTGTGTGTGTGCGCGTGTTCAGTGTAAAAATTATTGAAAGAAATGTGGAGAAAAAAGTAACGAAAAACGGAATATAAAATGGTATGAGAATTTGTCTAATGATGGTTGATGTTTTTGAACGAAATGACGTCTGCACTCTCAATCCAAATGGTCTACGCTAGCTCATCACCGAAAAATGCTTATGCATATCTTGAGAAATGAGACATAGACTAAATTAAAAAGCCGTTTTTTGATATTTGCCTTTTGCTTTTCGCTTTTTTCATTTCATCATCTTTGTTTTTGTGGTGTTACATTTGTTTGAAATACATTTATAGAAATCGAAAGGGACTTTTCTTTGTTTTTATTTTTTAAATGTGTATATTTCAGTTGAGAGCTGAATATAGTTTTTTTTATTTTATTTTATTTTATTTTATAACTCTCACTGATGTCTCATCGAAATTTACAACTCTCGCCGTTTTCTCGCCATTTTTTGTTTTAGATATTTCCATTAACAACAAAAATTTAAATAAATGTGAGCTCAAAAATTGTTTTTATTTTGTTTTCCTTGTGTTCGATCGTAGTTCGTACTCTTCAACTGACAAAATCTGACACATGTAGTCAGATGTGTCGATTTTCGATATAGAAATTTATACGAAATTACGAAACCGAATTTCTTTTTCGCTTAAATGTCTAAATTGAATGTTGCCATTGGATATTTTTGTCTCAGTCCCAGTCGCAGTCCCATTGGCATTTGTTTGTGTTTTGATGAGATTCTATTTTTGTTGAAAACACATTAACATGCCATCGAATGAGCGAGATAAGATGCATTGCCATATTTATGGTTTGCCATTAATCAAACATTGATAGAAATGTCACAGCACCGTTTCGGTGGTCCATGGAACGCGGAATTTGATTTATTTTGTGATGCAATCAAATTTTGTGAGAGAATCTCGTGTTGAAAAATTACCACAAATCTCAACTTTATCACATCCATTTCGAATCATATGCGTAATTCAACTTCTTCAAATATTTGGACAACAGATAAGATTTTTCCGAATGATAAAAAAGTATAAGCGCCTCGTTTCGATAGAAACTACGAGAATACATGAAAAAAAGGAAGAGAAAAAAACAACAAACCATGAAGATGAATGGAAAATATCAAAGAATAAAAATGAGCATCGTGTATAAAATGAAACAGCGCATGGAAAGCCAACAACAATTGGTTGTTTTGAATGAAAAATTCAATTGTTCAAACACATGGGGAACACTGCGCACTGTGCATACGACTGTTTGCCTGTTGTTTTTTTTTTTTTGACTGTATTTTCGATTGCCCGATATGTTATTGTATTTGATATACACTCAAAGTATTATTTGTATCAAAATTCATTTGTAGTACAATGAAATGCATTTCAATCGAAATTATGTCATGCTGTTGGCATATTGTTTGGCAATTAAATTATCTTTTGTGCATCGAATGTGTAATGCATTTTATTGGAGTAGTGTGTGTAATGCATATAATGTTTAATATGGTAGCGATGAATGGTGAGATCGATAAAAGATGATGGTTAAACGACATGAATTTTAATCGAATTTCAAACAACAAAACAAAGCATAAAAATCAAGAATTCTATTGATGGACTACCACCGACAATGCCGAGACACCATCAAATCGGCATCAAGTTGAGAGGCTCTGCGACCAAAATTATATCAGAATATCACAGCAGTTAATACACTCCATCATATTGTATATATTGTATATGAATATAACAAACTGTAGTTTCGATAGAACCGTAATTGTTTCAAAAACTGTTCAATTTTCAATGCTCACAAAATGAAACTGATTGAAATGCTTCATATACGAGCTACCATCATGGCAATCCAAATATGAGAAATATTCAATTGCATTCCCCTGTGTCATTCGCTGCTTGTGTTTTTAACTTCTATTTAGCATTTGGTTTCAATGAAAATCATTTTTCCATTGAAACCCACAAAAACAACAAGAGAACAAGAAAATAACCGATTCAATAGCGACAATTGAGCAAAAAAGCGAGAGAAAGCAGAGAGTTAAATGTAGAGCATCATTTTGTTAAACGAACCGAACGAGTTGGCTGTACATAAAAAGGGGTGAATCAGAGTTAATAGTAATTGCACTTGAGCTGTGAATGGCATTTAGTGAACTCAATGATGAACACAAAAACAACAGAAGCACATGGTGATTTTATGTATATAACTTCTCATGTCTCGTGTTTTTCGAGATTTTAACACGATTTTTGACTTGATTTTGCCGGTTTCAATCAGACAGATTACGTGCATTTGTGCGGTTGGCTCTCTATCTATTCTTATTTTATCATTTATTTTCTTCTACCATTGTGTGCACATCCCCAAATTTATTTACTCATTCATTTGAATTTCGTGATGGAAAATTGCTGTTGTGTGCGGTGAAATCGGTTCACTTACAAAGCGACATCATTGCATCAGAGCATTTGCTAAAAATAAGGGGATGCATTTAGCATTCCTTTCGTTGTGGAAAAAACGGTGAATAATTCATATTGTTTTCTGTGCTATTTTCGATAGTAACCGACAAATGTGCATTTTCGTTGATCGAGAAAATTGAAATTTCCGAAAAATTATGTTTTATATTTAATGTTTATTTCGATCCCTTGACTTATTCCATTCGGAAGGGTCCAGTACATGGGAGTCGATGTGCTTTGCAGTCAATGGTCTCACATTGATTCAAAATTGAAAATTCAAGTTTATATTTCACTTCACAAAAACGGTAAACATTTTTGAAGGGGAAAATAAATCAATTAAATACTTACACCATTTTACAATTTATGCCAATGGCATTCAACATTTGGACGATAGCATTTCGTGTTTATTTATTTTTTCCTAGAGAATCAGCGATAACAATATTTAAGTGAAACGATTTGATGCCAATAAAAACAAACATCGGGCATTCGTCTCGAAAACAGAAGAGAAAAGAAAAGTACACAAACAAGAAAAAACAATTCAAATATGCATTGAGCTGGTAAAAAGGACAAATTCTTGAAGTCTTCATTTATTTGTGTCACTCTCGCCATTTTGTGTCACTCTCCGTTTTCTAACAATAACAGGTACATTTTTGTCGTGATATCTTTTTTTTTTTTTGAGAAATCTGAATCTTCATTATTGTAATGCATGCTGTGATTATGATGAAACATACGCAAAAAAAAAAACAAATGGAATACTTGAGACGACAAAATGTTAATGATAAGATCTAGTTGGTTCCCTTTTTTTTTATTATCATCTTTCGTCTTTTCATCAAAGTGTTGGTTATAACCGATATTCGCTCTTTCTTTTGTCATTTTGTCATGAGTAAATTTTTGCTGTGTTTTGCTCCGGTTTGAGCCATTTTTCAGCAAATGAAATACCGTGTGAGACGAAGACACCTTATCGAACCAAGCCAAATAGAATTGCTGCCGCTGATGATTAACTCGTTAATAATTTTCGCGGTAATAATACAACTGTGAATTTCATGAATTCGACAACAACAACAACAACAAAAAAATCTTTTATTATCTTCACATTGTTAGATAAATGGTTTTCTCTCTTGCCTACGTTCATCGCTCCGTTCATTTTTTTCCGGTTCTGTTGTTTGCATACGGGCTATTTGATGAACTTAATGGTGAATTGAGTTTCTACGATTCATAAATATTTGTTGCGGTTCCAAAGGAAAAAAAAATTGTGCCTAAGTGTATTTAAATCTGATATGAAACGCGCCAACAAACTCTTCTTTAGTCTCTTTTTTTTCATTCTTCCATTTATTTGGTTTGATAACGTTGCCTTTTTTTTTGTCTTTATCATGGCAAACCGAATTTCAGAAATAAGTCAGACATAATTGTTCGGGCTCAAAATGTAAACAAATTCTATGGAGAAAAAAAAAAGAAGAAATAGAATGACTAACGTCAAACGGTATACGGCTCTTAAATTTTCATTTATAAATATATTTGTTTATTTATTTTTTTTTTTTACTTTTCTGATTATGAAATTAGATAATAGACCAAATTTTTGATGATAATATTATCATAGATAACGAACCATTTCAAGATTTCAGTTTCAACTGAATTTTATGTGAACGCTTTTTTCTTCGTATAAATGTTCTCATCCATTTTGGGTATTTTCATTTGATTTGGGCGACAATAATTTTGTATGTGTTTGATTGCTACTGGAAAACAATCAGAAATCAGGTTTCGTAAACAACCAACAAAAATCACAAATTGAGATAGCAGATATGACCGCAAATCAAAAAAAGTTTCTCAATAAATGGAAATTCAGTTTCGTTGGCGTTGTTCATTGCGAAAGGAAATAAATGTAAATAAATGGATACTTTGAACTTTTTTCCTCATACAATTTCAGGCTGAAATTATTATTATTATTATTATTATTTTTTTTTTCAGATAAAGAAAATTGAAAATGTTCGTCGAATGAATTCGAAACGTGTAACCATGCAACAAGATGATTTTGATATCAAAATCATTGCGATGAGAAACCACGTTTACTCGAACGATCTCATTTAAAATGTCAATGTTGATGATTTCTCATGCAACAGCAAAACGACAACAACAACAGCAACAACAATATTTACGTGAATCAGATTTTATTGCCATTGAATTGTAATCATGGAACTGCACATACCGAAACAATGTCTGCACGCTCAACGCTTTCAATGATTCGAAATATCAAACACTTCGGTTTATTGAAGAGTTAATTGAAATGTAGCACGTAGTTCGCATTTTCATTCAATGAGCGACCAACAACGATTGGTAAATGGAACAATTCGAAATGACAAATGCTACAGTTAACGGTTAATTGTGGTGTTTTGGGCTTATGATCCATAAACTAAATCCATACTTAAAATAAATGTTGTAAAAATCGAACATTTATTTGGCAAATAGACTGTTTGAAATCGACAAAGAAAAAAACCAAAAATCATACAAATAAAGAATGTCAAAACCAATGTCTTATCAATTGATAATTGAGTCCAAGTTTGATTAGAACCGTTATATACATACTTTTAATCGGTTCAGTTCTTTTTTTTTTTTTTTAATTATAAAGTCTTAAATAGACCTCGAAACATTGCGTAGTTGGAGATTTGCGTAGAAAAAAAAAATAGAATTTATCAATTCACTTACCTGTTTACTAAATGCGGCTATATCTTCGTTAAAGGATTCTGACGAACATACATCACCGCCTTGAGCACCTGGATCTCGAGGTGTACACGTTGCTAGTTCACATTTTTCGAATACTAATGCCAATAGTGGAAAGAGTGGATGTCTGAAATTGAGAAAAAGCCAAAAAAAAAACGGAAATTAGTCAAATCGGTCGTGTCTCAGTCATAAATTAATATATGTAATAATCCAAAATTCGAGCACATTAGCCAATATTGGTGGAAATTCGATAGGAATAGGTATTTCCAGCAAATATTCATGAAATCAATTGAATGTTAATAATCATTTCGATCGATTGCTGCGAATGGTGACATCACATCAAAATTAATTAACTAAAAAAAAAAAAAATCTTTTAGCGCTTTTCAATTAACGCACATTCATAAGCCCAGCACAGATCATGGATCATTATTCGCTTAGTTTATCGCATTTATTCTTTGGTTGTGTGTCGATCAAATGCTATTTATTTGCTTGAATCGCGGCTCTCTTATATCGGGCTCGCGCGCCTTTTTTTATTATACATTTATTCTTTTTTA
Source organism: Mayetiola destructor (assembly GCA_000149185.1). NCBI lineage: Eukaryota > Metazoa > Arthropoda > Insecta > Diptera > Cecidomyiidae > Mayetiola > Mayetiola destructor. The sequence goes on from GL501520.1 coordinate 703,637, forward strand.
TATTCTTTTATGACGATTCCTATCGCACATTATTAAATCGTATTTAAAGAGAGAAAAAAATCTTAATGGCATGAAACATCATAAAATGAGATAATATTTTTTCGAGGCTACCGATACACACTACACACAATACATATACGGTTTTGTTGTTCTTTGCTTCTTTTCGGTTAACTATCGAAAATGCCAATGCAGTAAAAAATTAAAAAAAAAAAAATAGCACAGTATATTTCCAACCAGCACATGGTGTATAATGTTGTGTATGCGATAAACATTGCGTGTGTACAAATGATTACGGTATACACGGTAAATAGGTCTGTTCTTTCATCCATTCTGTCCTCTCATGCACTCTTATTTCTATCTCTTGCTGAGTATGTTTGCATTGAAGTAGTCGATGAGTGTCAATGATGCGCGTACCAATCGGCTATCCGATAAATGTGTTGGTTTCTTGTACAATATATATTTCTATGATACGATCATATTCATCTACATATTTTGTTGTGAGTGACAATGTTTTTTCAATTCAAAGTGGAATTCTTGGTATGGGTCGTGAATATCGTTTACAACGATTTGGTTTTTGAGAATGCATTGAGCATTGATTTTTATACTGAAGATCAGCAATCGGCACGTTTAATTTTACATGCTATTTTTTTTTATTATTATTATTATTATTTAAAATTCAATCAGTTGCCATCATTTCCATGCCATTTTACCAGTAAAATAAATCCAAAATGAGTACCGTGTCAACTGTTATGCCAATGATATCTGAATTCTGAATTCTGAATATTTTGAATCACGTGCACAGTTGGCGGTACATTAACATAGTTTGTTTCGTCTTTTCCATTCAGTTTCAGGTTCTGAATCACAGAAGCCCACCAAAATGAATTATATTCTAGACCAATCATTATATCTATCTAGCTGTACCTTGCATTTTTCCAGCTGAGCAACAAACATGACAAAATATTGTTTCAGATAATTTTATTTTAACATTGTTGTCTTTTCTGTAAATCTTTACATGCCTACTATGTATGGCTGGAACAAGCATATAGTCGTCAGAGGCACGCATATTAGTTTATTTTATTCATAATTCATATTTATTTATTTTTTATTTTTTATTCTGGAATCGTCGTGTGGCTCTCGGCATCTTAGATTTTAGTATGGCTCACAGTATGAGCGCTTAAGGTACACAGTCGCTTAAACGGAATCTTTGAGATACTTGAATATGCGCACTTTCAATGAAAAGAAAAGCAAATAATAAACATGTGAGAAATCAACAGAAAGATAAAACTTTTTTGGATCCAATAATTACTTTTCCGCAATTCCTTCAACTTTATTATTCTCACAATATTGTCCAGACGCCTAATGGCTTTATTCAAATAAATTAATATTTTTCTTCAAATATGATTTCATTTGCGCGGAAAAGTAATAATTAAGTTTTCAATTGAGATTTTTTCAGTGTTCAAACGAAAAAATGGAGAATCCAACAGATGATTAAAAAGTCGTTTTCAAGACGATGTTTAAGTTTAAGCAAACATTGTTAACCGTTTACGTGTTTCAATTGACAAATGGATTGCTTCTGTATGCTCTAAATTCGCTCATTGCTCATTGCAGGCAAATTATTTGATTTTTTTTTTTCGTTTTCGAGTACTTTTCGTTGGCTTCTTCGCTTTTGGCTTTTTTTTGGTTTCAGTAACAGATCATCGAGGCTCATTTGGACCTTATTTCTTCTATTTCAATGGAATAATTGCCAATAAAGGATCGATCAGAAAGATTTTTTGTATGAGAATTTTGAGACATTTCATTTATGCAAACGATAATCAACAATATCAACATTATCATCGACTTTTATTAGCAACGTATGCTACATGCCCCGGTATTGATATTAATAGCTCGCACGGGTTTAGGTATCATTCAGCACAAACGATCACAAAAAAAGACCATCCATTCCGGATGTAATATCATATTCATATGATGTTGTTTGAACTTCAAGCAACACATGAGACACAAAGAAAAAAAAGAAGAAGAATACAACGGAAAAGAGACTTTTTTGAAAATCATTCCTGGTCCGATTATGTATGGATATGGGTATCAGAAACGCCACCCAAAAAAAATGAAGGTAAATTTTTTTTAAATCCAAAATGGTCAATCAACCAGAAAAGTCAAACTACTGGAACAAAGCCAAATTAAATTGATACACGTACATAGGTTAATTCATTTGGATTTAAACAATGTTTGTAGTATGTATGCATTGAGATACCGGTTTTAATCGGCAATTGGCCATCGCCTTCTCATCAGCTCAAATACACAAATCAATGGTATAAAAATGAAATAAAACAAATTGTATAACGAAAACAACGATGAACAAAATCCGAATCCAATGGAATGAAAAACATTCGCTTGATTCAACATAATCTATAGAAAAATGAGCCCATTTTTATTCGTACAATTTACGCATAATTGTTGGTGTAAATGCGCTATTTTAGAACTAAACACACAAACCACGAACAATTCATACGCATACAGTGAAAGAAATGAAGGAAAAAAAAAATGTTGCAAAAAGAGAAAAATAACGTAATGCGAATTAATCGAAAGAATTTTAATTGCATTAACAGCGCGTTCAATACGTTTTAAGTTGAAACGAGACGAAAAAAATATGAACGAATGAAAAGCAAAATCTATTATATGAATCTCGCAGTTCGATTTACAAATAATTTAGCTACCTCTTTTCAATGTATGACTCTATGACTTCATATAATTGATGTTTTTTTGTTGTCTTCTTCTTCTTCTTCTTCTACTTTTTTCTACTTTTTTCTATGTGTTTTTTCTTCGTTTCATTCAAAGTCTTTTACGCGGTTGCTATGCATTCGACACAAGGTTAACATTCGTATAAAAGGTAATTTGTTTGTAGTAGACAAATAAATGCTAACAACGACTCGACTAAAGGCGCACTTCTTGTTTCACTACTTCGTCA
>GL501520.1:715351-761618 GCA_000149185.1 Mayetiola destructor
TCTCGTCTCTCTCTCTCTCTCTCTCTCTCTCTCTCTCTCTCTCTCTCTCTCTTCATTTTAACAAATGAAACGACAACGATAAAATGAGGTAAAAAACAAAAAGAATTTTGAAGCGTGGGTGATTTCCGCCATTCATATTCACAGCATTTTCCGCAGGGAAACCGATTCTTCGAATTAACGAAATGATAACTAGTAGATTTGGTGAATGTTATGTTCAAAAACGAAAACAAATATTAATAAAATGTTTTGCGTTAATGGTGGAAAGAAGTAGAAATTGGTTCCTGATCACTGATAAAGGCCGATCTCAAATCATCGGTGCGTAAAACGAATGAGAATTATTTATTCAACATCAGAATAAACGAATAAAAAAAATTCAATGGCGAAAACAATTCAATTATTATTCATTTTTTCCCCTTTTTTATTTATTGATATTCTTTATGCACACTTCGCATGTGTCATATGCGCTATTGTGTCGAATATAGTTGTACCAGAAAATTGCGACGTAATTTTTCAAACAACAAGTGCAAAAGAGGCCGTTTACCCAATATCCAATAAAACATCGAAAAATGGCATTTGTTTGGGAACATATTTTTTCGATTATCTGCTCAATATTTAAACGTTTATATGAACGTGAGCGTTCAGTAGTTTCAGTGGTAAAGTTTTTTTTGTTGTTGTTATTATTTCATTTCATTCGGCCATTGATAATGGCAAATTGAAGACTGAATAACAGATTATTACAGGAAGACAAATTGAATGGTAGACTAAGATGCATGGAATCGAATGCAATGTGCAATGACTGAGCCCGTAGACAGTTTAAAAAACACTGCAAAACCAATTATGCACATGCAATTTCATCTTTTAGTTTAGTTCAGTACAGTGTGGATTGGCTCAGCTCGGAGGCTCAATGCATTTAAATTTGAAAATTTTCTTTGCCATTGTTAAATTTTTCTGCAAGACCAACATTTTGATATGCGTAAGTTAATATTTGTGCGTGTGTGTCCATTGCGATGCGTGGTCATTTTCTTCTTCCTCATTGGAAACAAATAATTATAGAATCGCTTTTTCAATATTCGTGTGCACAGTGCACAGTGCACAGTTATTTTCATTTATTGTTTCTTTTATTTCATTGTTTCTCAGTTATTTATATTAATTTTTTTTGTTTTTGCTGTGCATTTATCTCTTTCGTTTTTCCTTCTAAATATATGTTTAGATTGTTCTGTTTTAACCGAATATGTAATTGTGAATCCTTTTGATTGAATCGAATCTTATAGTGTACAGTGAACAGTGCACAGATGAACACAAATAATAATAATTTAGAGCTGTTCATTGTTAAAATTATACTTATATCATTTATACATAAAAAAGAAATACTAAATATATTAATACAATAGGGCCGCACAATTCTAGGAATGATATGCTGACCATTTTATTTTTTTTTTAGTCACAGCCTACGACCTTCATACTCCATACCATTCGCACTATTTATAACTCTTTCAACTTTTCTATTAATTACAATGCAATTTCTAATTGAATTTCCTATTCATTTGAAGCCAAGCAATAGACCCCATGTGCTTTTGTACAACAGCAATAAACGAACAAACGAACAAATGACAGACGAACAGACAAATGGATTTAATAAATTTGGATTCTCATTGTCTATAATATTTAATAACACTGGAACATGTGACTGATCATCATTAAAATCATATGATGCCTCAACACTGACTCAGCCACTCATACCACCTTTTTGCATCTCAGTAATTAAATGAAATGAATTAAAACGAATAACAGCGAATGAAATGAGAAAAGGGATTTTATTATGGCATAATTTATATACAATTTATATGTATGTAGATTATATTTTCATTGGCATCGATTATGTTGCTGTCGCACGTTTACATTTTTGAGTTCAAATTCATGATGAATGAAATTAAAAACAGCAAAAACTAAAACGGTCAACGGAACATATGTATTATGAAAGATTGCGTGCATCAGTCGACAGTCTCGCCGGTGGGACCAGCACCAATTCATTTAAGAGAGAGATTGCCGATTCGTCTCGATTTGCCGATGTGTCTGTGAATGTGCCTATGCTTATGCTTGTGTTTGTGTTCGGACACAAAATTTGTTTTTGTCTTCGCAATGGCAAAAAAGCCACAAAAGATGAAATATAATTGATTGTCAACAGGCGCATGGATGATACACCATACACCATAGCACCAAACGATATCGAACAAATGTTAAATTGATATTGTTGTCATTTATGGCAGGTTGCAATCCTGCACTTAAAAGTGTTTGTATTTGTGTGCATGAAAAGAGATGAGCATTGTGAGCACTCTTGAAAGGTTTGCCAAAGAGAATATGAAAAATCGTAACCATTGATATCACATAAAAATTCTCTACTTTGTCTTATTATGCAGACAGGAATGCCGTTTAAGAAATTTTTATTAATAACTTTTAGCAATTCAACGGGTCAGGAATTGTATTTAGCATCACGTCATAATTTATAAGACAGCCGATGAAGGCAGAGATGGAGAAAGAGCGAGAATTTCTTTCACGTTGCACATATGCACATTGTGCATGCAACTTAGTATGAAAATAAGAAAGCGATCCGATTTGTATGTTGGCTTGGTTACGTGACATTTTGGTTCATTGAGTTATCATTCGAAAGTACTCGTCAGTTTGATTAATTTCATTTCATTTGCCTCAAGTAAAACCCGATCTTTTAAGTCGATGAACTTAATTCGAACCGAACGACAGATCAACCGAAATGCAAAACGACGGGTGAAATGATTTTTTTGTTTTGTTTTGTTTTTGTTTCTTCAATCAAAATAACTAGCCGTCAAATCAACAGCGGCAAAAAAATTGGTCGGAAAATTCAGTTTACATTTATGAATAACAAATAATTAGTTTCATTGCAATCATGAAAAGAAATGTGTAAAATCAGTTAACCTAAAAGATTCCTTCAAATCATGAAACAATTCTCATCAATAATCTTAATTCTTTTCATTTCATATTTCCTTTCATGAAATGTGATGTTTGTCATTTGGTTAATATTTTTTTCTCTTTATATTTTCTGTTTTGTTTCCATTTTTCTTTTCGTGTATGCGTATATCCTTGATGCTCTCATTTTTTCGGGTGACTTTTTCGTTCTGGGCATCAATGTGTTAATGGAAAATGAGAAAATGATAAATAATATCAATTTCGTTAGCAAAACACAAAATCATGTTTTTTTCTCAAATGATCGTCCATCTTGTGTTTTTAAAATATACACAAAATGCTATTATCGTTTTATTTTATTTTTTGTCAATCTTTTTCCTCTTCTGTTTCTTCTTCCATCGATGTTTTTCGATGTCCGTCCGTCCAACAGATACACACATGTGTGTCCTCAATTTAGTTTCATTTATTCTCACATTTTGTTTTTTTTTCGACTCAAAACCTTCAAATAAATACTAAATATATATTTTTTGTTCAATCTCTTGAAAATGCAAAGTATTATTGATGGTTTGCACATAGTCGAATCGGTCATAGAATATGATGGAAACAGATAAAGAGATACGGAGAGTGGAAGGCAACAATTCAATAAATGTTATTATTCTTTTTGTTGTGTTGGCCCAAAGAAATTGATAATAAATTCATTGCAACATGATGAATGAACAACAATCGATTGAAATCGAAACGAACTTGATATGAATCAAATCAACATAATATATTTTTTTTCATTCTAAAGTTGAATACGGATAGCTGATCGAAATCAAAGTCAAAGACGTTAACTTAAAACGACACAGGTAATTTCGTATCAAGTGCAGGTTATTTCCAACATTTTTCTGTCAATACGTGTTGCATATGTGTCTACCGATGCTTTTTTTGTTTTGTACTGGCTGAAGAATTTGCCATTTTCACGATTTTCGTTTTTGTGCGATTATTCGTTGAACACAAGCGCGCGCATGCATTTGGCTATAGTTTCTTGTCTTCATTCGTTTCTTTCTCTGTCACTCTGATTTTGCGAATTCCGTTGAGCACGTCTTTTCTGTTTATTTTATTTTAAAAACAGCACACTGCTACATGCGAATCATTATTTAAAAAAAAAAAGAGGAGCGCAACAGCAACAGCAACCGCAACAACGACAACAACAACAACAAACACAACGACCAAAAACAGATTAAATAATGCGTTCGCGTTTTTTCCCATTGGCTTGATGGCGATAATTAATTTAACACGAAAAATCCGTAAGCCAACTAAACGATATATGGACAAAGAAAACAAACGGAAATAATGACGACAGGACCGAAACCCAAAAGGAATCATTCCATTCGACTGACAAATACGGAATTAAGAAGAAAATGATGACAAAAAATGCAACAATCAAAAATCAAAAACAACGAAAACCCATCAAAAGTTCCATGTATTTGGTCAATTATTTGAACTGAACTGAAATCTCGATTGAAACGTAATCAATTCCATTCTGACACTACGGCCAACAACTAAGATCACCTTTAAATGTATTTGTTTCAATCGTGCCGATTAAATTTCTTCAAATTGGCCTTAGACACCAAATTCGAAAATGTAAACAATGAACAACGCGATTAGAACGAAAACAAAAAAAGTCAAACGGGAAAAATCTATCAAGAAAATCACATTTTAGTCTAGCCTTTTTGTGCATGGCAACGTTAAAAAAGATTAATCAGTGTGTTTTTCGTTTGGAGCACGTACATTGTGCATGTTTGACGGGGTTGTGTGGTGAATATGAATCAAAATAAAATTAATTGGATGCGACACAAAACTAATGAAACAATAAAAATCGAGCAATTGAAATGTTAAGTCAGTAGCGTTATATCGTTATGAATAATGATAAATTTTTTGGTTTTTTGGTTGTTTTTTTTATTTAAGAAAGGTCATGAGGGTTGCGAAGGTCTGATTGATTTTCGTCGAAATTATTATTATTATTGTTGTTGTTGTTGCTGTTTATTTGGAACTCATACAAATTTTCGAAATGGACTCTCATTTCACATGCATACAATATCTGGACCGATAATTTCATCGTAAATTCATAGTTTTCCAACCATTTGCATTCGAAATTTCGATCGAAATGGACGACGAAATGGAATAAAGTTCCAATGCATAGCATTAGTATAAATTCACCTGTGAATAAATAGATAAATATATGGAATTCAACGTCGATGAGTTTTGTATTTATGTTTCTGTTTGGTTTTTGTTTCCTTTTTTTTTTTGCTTCATTTCATTTGAAATTCGATGGTGTTCGCACTTTGCGTGTGTCTGTGTGTTTGCATCGTTGAACTTGCTGGACCATTGATGATTATAAACGAAATAACACAACACAAAAAAATTGTAATAAAAATTAATCGTTCGACTGATTCTTTATTGTTATTCACTTTATTTTTGGAATCGATGCCAAATTATTTCGTTTGCAATCCACTCCGTGCCTTTTTATGCCAGCTCCGGTTTTTTTTTTCGCATTCATTTCGAAAAATAAATAAATCAACTTTAAAATGATAAAACTGAATTAAAACGCTGAACAGTGCTGAACGCAATACAATACAAAATTGAAAAATAAAATTGAATTGAGTGCGGTTGAAAGCATTTTTAAGCATTTATGCAGATCTGATTTTGGGATTTCGAACGATTCAAAATTAAAAAAATTTACGTGAAAAAAAGAAAAAAGTGATGTGGAACGCACTGGTCCCAAGCCCAATGTCTAGCGCCCATCAGATATCAGATTCTTTTACAAGAAATTGATCTGCAGTCATGTAATTCGATCTATGTTTTATTCATTAATTCATCGCTCAGCTACGAAACAGTGTAACAGTGTAACACAGCATGTGAACAATGGATGATGGTATCGATCATCCGAAACAATTCACTGTCAACTTTTTCAATTGTGCGCTGCTCTTCTTTCTTTTTTGTTTTTTGTTTTTCGTTTTTTGTTTCGTTTCCCACATAGAGCACGCCTTCAAAATGAGCTATGAGCAATGAGCATTACTTTGCTTTAAATATAAAAATAAATTCGAATACAAAATTCTTGTTGAACATATGGAATAATCCATTGGAATTGATTAATTCTAAGGTGATCGCAGCCGTGTGATCGAATTGTGTTCAAATGTGCTGGATCATTGGCGCGTTTTATTCAATCGAATGATTTTCTGAATTGAAACAACAATGAAAAACAATGGACGTGTGCGGTAATCGGTCATCCAATTCAATTCCAAATCGAATGAATAGTTTTTTTTTCTCCTTTTTTTTCATCGACAAAATAATATAAAGTCATCTTGGATTGATATATACATTAGCCGGTGAATTGGTGCTGCTCTGACGGAAAATGTATCTATATTTGGAATGAAAATGATCAAAACTAAAATCGAAATGAGGAAAAAAAGAAACTAAAAAAAAAAAAAAATAACAAGAAAAATCAAAACAATGCACATTCAATAAATTCGACATTTCGAGTAACACCTCGCAATTATAAGTTTTGTTTTCTCGTACTCGTCTCGCTCGATAAATGTGCATTGTGCATTTTGTAATATAAAATCTAAAATTAAATTGAATTCTTTATGATTTTTACGTATGATCATGTATGAAATGTGTGAATTGAAGAAAAGAAAAAATAAGTATATAATTTATATATAAATAATGAATAAAAATGAAATAACCATTTTAAAATGGCCCAATGATAAATTTGAATCGGTTCACAATAAAAATAATAGAAGGCAACTATAATAATAATCAGAAACATATTAATAACACCAGCAACTAGCACAACAACAGCAATAACATTGCAACAGAAAGAATTCAAGAAGAAGAAGAAGAAGAACGAATTAAAAAACTAAGTCAAACATTCGCACGTTCACACTCAATTGTCATTGAACGACACTGAAATGCCGATTGTATTTCTTCTTTTTCTATTCCGAAGCCGACCCAATCTAAATGGAATAGCCGATTCGATCAATAGAGAGAAAGAAAACGAATGAATTGAACGTCGACTTTGTACAGTTGATGAAAAAAAAAAAATAAAAAAAACTGAAAATCTTGTTCGAACAAAAACAAATCGCAACAGAACACAATCATTGCATACTTAGCACGATTCGGCTATTGCATCTGGACACCGTTCTCAGTTCTGTTTCACTTCTTCTTTTTTTCACTCTCTGTGGCATTGTTGCTGTTTTGATTGGCTATCTTTGTTTGTATTCGCTTTAAGTTGTGGCGTGAGATTCAAGCAAATCCACAAACACTTTCAATGAATACATTTACGTTTGCGAATGCCGCCAACTTACGGATCTTCAATTTATGCATACTATTTACACTTTATAACAACTAAAGATATCGAAATGAGCAACTGTTCACAAGGAATATGGGTTGACATTTGTTTTATCTTAAATAAGAGAATAGAATTTGCAGCGTTAGTTTTTATTAAGGATTTTGTTTAAATTTTTGCGAAAAGGCACCCTATACCATGTCACAGAAGTCATATAAGGTCGTCACAATTCAAAATAACTGAAATTCTTGAAATATGAATGCATAACGAATAGAAACAAATCAAAATGAACAACTTATTAGCCATACGAATAGCGCGCTTATTTCAATACCATCGTGTCAAAAACAATACATTACATATTTTTGTCACGATTTTTCTCTTCTTATTCGATTTTTAGCTGTTGCCGCTGCACTTTATTTCACTTAAAAAAATGCTGGCTATTTTTTTTCTCTTCTTTTTTTGCGCATTCATTCTGTTGTTTCATTTGGAATATGTCATTTTGTCCGATGCTCATGTCGTCAGATCAACAGAAAAGCAACAACAACAAAAATGCAAAATGAATCGTATCGAAGCATGGAAAACATTCGCGTGCGTACACACACACACACACACACTCACCGCCACAAAACTGCGCTAAAGATAACCATCGAATTGGTGTTACAAAGACCTTGAATAAATGTGTGTGAGTTTTGATTATTTCATTTCGTTTCATTTGGCTATTTTAACGATGCAGAAATAATATTGAAATTGATATTTCATTACAAATCAACGAAACACATATTTATTACATAGCGACACATAGTCATGTCCAATATTCATACCAGCTACTTAATTTGAATGCAATTTTCCGATTTGATCATTTGTTTTCATAAAAAAAAAGAATATCCAAATGTGTGTGCGTTTTAACATTGCTTCTCTTCTTTTGCGTCATGACATCGATTTTCTGGTTGTTGAACGCTTACCCATACGCTTACCCATACCAATTATGAGTTTGTTCTTTTGAGCTTAAACATTTCATTAAAATACATTCGAAATATATTCAATTCTCTTTCTTCAGAAAAACAAAATGGAAAAGTTTCAATTTTCAAATTCTCAAGGATTGTGACCTGATTCAAGCAAGGATTTGGGTCTCCTGTCACCAGGCACTCGATGAATCTTTATGGTATCCACAATATTAAGCAAATGGGCATGTGTGTGTCCATTCCAGTATTTGGAATAAATGTGCTGGATATAAAAATTGCTTACGTTTTTTGCTTCTCACCGTTCAGACTGTCACAAAAAGGTCATCAATCAATTTCAGCCATTTTGAAAATGTGTGCTGTGCGTATGTTTATCTCATGGCATGGTTTCTTTCATGGTACCAGAGTTTTTATCTCTTCGGTCACTCATGTTTTTTAATGTCGTTCATTTGGCTAACAGATGCCTCTAGAGAATATTCAACTTCCAAAATTGTGAATTTCTGCTTTTGTGTGAAGAAATATGCCGGTGTGTGTGTGTGTGTATATATATATGATTTGTCACCAAAACAGAAATCAGAAAAACAGCCCATTCATTAAAGAGAGAGTTCGTTGATGAAATGGGGCGCAGTATGCGCAGCGGCAAAATCGATTAATGAAAATGTTCGATAATAATAATTTTCCATGGAAACTAAAGGGTGACCAATGGGCTTCAGTATTGCACATGTGACGATATGTGTGCGATGAACCTGAGATGAAAAGATGAATCAGGCATTCAAACCAAACGAAAACAAAAACAACAGCATTGCCGCAACATGCAGAGCACATTGCGATTACATGGCCCGGAAAAAAAAATTGGATTGCATCGGTTCGAATACACGCATATTTGCATATGAAATTCGTCAAACAAAGCTTTCATCGAACAAATGAAAAGCAAAAAGAAAAAAAAACTGACCGACCGACCAACCAACCAACAACATGAAATTGGTGCTTTCCTCAAATGGCATCGCATTGCATGACAACGGCAATTTGAATGTCGACCGCATATACACACACCGTAAATACTTAAAAATAGTAAATAAACCGTTTGCATATCACATAAAATAAATAAATTTGGATATTCAAAGAATTAGTGGCAATGAACATATTAGTATTATGCACTCAATGGGGATAAAAAAAAAAGGGCCAACAAAATCAACATCAGCGACGAGAACGCTGACGATCGTCGATGACGACAAATCATTCATAGCATGATTGTACACAATGTTTGGCGTTTAGCATTCAGCTGTTCGTTATTTATTATATTGTTTAATGTTGCTGGGCTCTGGGTTCTCTGGTTCATTCAATTCCATTTGCTTATTTCAAAAGTTGTTGGACTAAATGGAAAATATTATGTCTAGTTCGATAGTTACGTGCGACACAGTGCGACAATGTATTATATGGATAAAACTTTTTGCAATTTAGACAGAATATTCTTTTCTTTTTTTTTTTCATGTTTGGATTTTCGGCACCAAACGTTTACACTCTTGCGGTTTTCGTTTGTTGGTTCAATTGTTGAAACTGTCACTGCACTGTCATTTCATTATTAATAAAATATTTAATGGTTTACAACAGTCTGGAGAAACAGCCATTGCGATAAAATCAATAAACAAACATTCGCTGTTTTTGTAAATGGTTTTTTCAATTCTATTTTGGCGTCACTTTTTCTGCGCTTGCTTTTTTATTTTTTTACTCTTTTTTCTGGTGGGTTTTTTCTGCCAGCCAAAAGTATTTTCCGGTATTTTTGCAAAATTCAAATTATTATCTGGAATCACATCTCAACTGAAATTGTATCGTTTTCCACACATTGTGGCATAAAAAAACCAATACAATAACTCTATTAGCAACAATCAAATAAAAAATTATTTCAACAAAGTGAAGTTTGATTTTTTTTTTTCGGCTTTATTGTGTGTATGTGTGCCATATGTCTTCCACATTTTGCTTCAATACGAAAAATGGTGATTCCTTGAGTTCTTTTTATTATTGTCTGTGGATTACATGTGAGGGTGTCCCGAAAATATTGAATCGATTTCAACGATAAACGAGCGATCGTTGTAAAATTGATGCGCTCTACGCATTACATATTACTCATACAATGTGCATAGATACAGAACACTTAACAGTGCTTTATTCTTTTTTCCACTCTCGCTCCCTCTCTCTCTCTCTCTTTCTCTCTCTTTCTCTCTCTATCACTTTGGTTGAGCTCTCACTTGAAATCACATAATGTCTATTAATGCTTCCTTCTTTCTTTTCATTCTTTTTTCCACTCCAATTTTAGTTTTATTTTATGCCATTTCGCATGAACGAAGAGTGAAAAGCAAAATGGGCCATTCAAAGTGAATTGAACACAGATTGTGAACCATGAAAAATAGTTTCAACGCTATGAAAACTCCGATTCGAATTTCGAAATGTGTTATGACAGAAGGCAGATGAACATGAACATTAAATTTTTATTTCGTTCGACGAATTGAATGGACCGGAATTTTTGGATATTTTTTGGTATATCATCAAATGAGCATAAATACTTTTATTTTTGGATTCGAAGACAGGCGTAGAGAGTGAAAGCAATTTCAATTACTCTTTATGATGGCCATTTGAATTCAATTTTGGCCAGTTTCATGCGAAACACCCTTGTCCATTCCTTTGGATTTATTTCCCAAAATGAAAAAAAAAACAAAACAAAACAAAATAATAATATCTCTGTTTTTTTTTCGATTTGAACAGTGAACAACAATTCATTTTGGAATTTTATTTTTCAATGAGAGAATGTAGAAATGAGGATTGTTATTTGAGTTTTGTTGCGATGGCCTGTTTTTGGAACAGAAAACACACAGTTTAAAATGCATTCACAATGGAAAAACAATAGGATTTCGAAAATGCTTATGTTCTAGGCAGAAGGTAAACGATAGTTGGTTCAGGTTACAATTTCACAATGCACATTTCGATTATGTTTGCAATGCATGTAGATAGATGTCTGATGTCTGTGTATTGCATACGTTTCATTTTATTTTTTCGCAAAAATGCTAAGCTGCAACTGAAAAAGGACGCATCGTTCTCTTTTCTTTAGTCTTTTCTTCTCTTTTTTTTTCTTTTAAATTCGATTGAAGTCGATGGAGAAGAAATTAAATTAACGTCGAAAAGATCCTTGAATGATTCCATTTTTTTGCTAAACAGTTGAATATTATTGGATTTTTTTTTCTGTTCGTTGATAGTTTGGCCTTCTTCTTCATCGAGTTCTGTGAGTTTGTCTTTATTTGTTCATTTCTTTTCGCAGAAATTGGCTTCTCTTTCATCCTCTTTGCTGAGACAGAGACAGAGAGAGAGAGAGAGAGAGAACAAATAAAGGATGCATTTGATGAATGCCTAATGAATATCCGCAATTCAAAAATGCCTAAAAACTTTCTTTAACCGAAATAATTGTTCATTTCATTCAAATTGAACCAATTTTCAAGAGGATTTATTAACAAAGCGAAAGAATAATTCAGTTTCATTTAAATGGTACGTTTGTGCATACAATAAAGCCATAAACCTCAAATAAAATAGAATTAAATAAAATAGAACTTAAATAAAAATAGAATTTTTATAAAGATCGAAACAATATTTTGATGAAAATCCGAATTAAGGAAAAAGAAAATCATAAATCTGTAAATTGAATATGTGGTTTTTCAAATCCGGAATCTTCAAATGCAAATTCATTGTTGAAGTTGATGGTTGTTTTCGAATTTTTATTTTGAATTTGATTCTCTTAAAATATATTTCTATGAATTGAACAAATTAAAAAAAAAAAAAAAAAATAGAATGAATGAATGAAAATGAATAAAAATATTATGATTCTCTCGCTATTCATTCTCGCTTCAACATTATTTTACATTATTTTACATTTTATAAAACATATGAACGAAAATATAGAATATTAGGGAAAGTGATAATATTTGGTTCTCAATACAATTCATAGATAATAATTTATTGCATGCCGACGGTAATTTGTGCGATGACCAAGTGCATAATAATTCATCTTACACATTTTATGCGTTCGTTTTTGGTTTTCAATTGATTTTATTTAGCATTTTTGATTAGTTTAATGCGTATGCGATTTTTGTAAAAAAAATCCTTCTTCTTTCTGTTCTTCTTAATTAATTATTATGAGGTGAACGGTTGAATGAATGAATGAATGAATGAAGTATTGAAAGAAAAAAAACCCCTCAAAAATGATGAAAAATTCTTGAGTTCTTATTAATATTAATTATACAGAAATGTTAAGATGGAAATTTAACACGGAAAGTTCTAAAATGGCAAAGTTCTAAAATGGCCGAATTAAATGAGTAAAATGGACAGACAAAAGAACATAACAATATTAAAGTTGTATGCAGCAATTGAACAAATATAAAAAAGCTAATATCGAAAAAAATGAAACTTATACTTTGTTGACATATCTAATTAAGCATCAGCAAAAGAGCAATTAAATGAGAAAAAGACATTCTTCATTTGGCATTTGACGTTTGGCGGCAATTTTATTTGCATCATGTATTCTTATATACATATTGGATGCTATAAACTATAAAAATAAACATTCTGTTTTTTTTTGGTTTTATTTTGTTCGAATTTTATTTATTTATTTATTTATTCAGCTCGTTTCGGTACATTTGCGTCAAGAATGTGAATCAAAACTTTTTTTCCGATTAAAAAAACCAAAGAAAATAAACAAACAAAACAATATCAACAAACCAAGAATTATTTATTTGCTCTTGAAGTTCAGACGGGAGCGAACTTCGAGTGATCAAACTTCGAGTGATACGTTGAATAAACAAAAAAAAACCCAAAATTGAGAGATCATCGCTATTTGTCGTTTTTTCACTCCCTCATTATTAATTTATTATTAATCAGAAAGAATCCGTGCAGAATCCTTAGCACGATCCATTTTATAGTATTTTAAACAATTGAATCGATTCATTGCATTTTTAACTGGATATTTTCTATTGTTCACTATTATAGTTAATGATGACAATTCATCCAGTAGCACCACCAATTTGATGCTATCACTCATCCATCGGACATCAAATATTGAACACCATAACATCAAATGCAAAACGGCAAAGAGCACTCCGATTTAAGATAATAATCGTACATCAATTCCAAAATCTCTTTTCGTCTCAATGTAGGCATTTTATTGTCAACCAGCATTCAGACACACGAAAACTTTCTCATTTACAAACGCATAAAATGTTCCAAGTCCCAAATGAATTAAAAATTTTCATACAAATAGCGTGCGCGACAGAAAATTGAAATTTTTGGTTATTTTGGAAGAATAAAAAACAGCGACAAAAACATTTAGCTTCGTTTAATTTCACCAATTTCAAAATATGAGTTAATCGCAAATGAAAGCCGACCCGGTCCCAGTTGAATCGATTTTAGTTGCATGTCTGTGCATTACAATCAAAATAAAATGTCAACATAAATTATTGTTATTTCAACAATTAGTGACAATCCGATGAAATCCATAGCACATCGTGCACATACACACACACACACACACACACACACACACACACACACACACACACATAAAAACCCATCAACCATATGATAGTACCATCACTCGATCTGCCATCTGCCATACACTGGGATTTTAATGGTTGCATTTTTATTTTTATCACCAAAAGAAATTATTATTATTGTGGAACATTTCGATTTTGAAACAATGTCAAATGTCAACTAATCCATTTTATTTATTGTGTCTGTGTGTATGTATGTTTTTTTTCAAACTTTTTTACTCAATTGATTTGAAAAGTAGCCGAAGAAACACAAATTGCTCTTTTATTTTGTTTTTTCTTTTTTATTTTTGGCTTAGAAAATTTTAGTCAACTTTTACAAATATCAAAGAGTAATCCGTTTGATGACAATTTAATTGTCTACATTTTTCCCCTCTTTTTCTGTTTGTCGCTTCAATATTTCGACCTGTTTGTCCAGTTACTGGCCAATGGTTAATGTTCCATATTCATTTTTTACGATTCGGGTTTGAAATGTTACACAAAACCAAAAATCGAATTTTGAAATAAATGATTTCCGGTGATAGTTGCAATTGCGTCGGCACACAATGATTATTTTGAATTTTTAATGGAAAAAAGAAATCGGCCACAATTTCAACAGAAACACTTTATTCTGAAAATTTGCTAATGCTTGCTAACCAATTTTATTATTATTATTATCATTAATAATAATAATAATAATAATAATAATAATAAAAATAATAATATTGGAACAATGGATGCCGGATTCGCATCAACCAAAAATATTAATCACAAATCATGCAGCATGTATCTCTGAACAACTGGAATGCACATATAAAAATATAAATGTAAACATTCAATAATATGAACGTAATATGTAGTAACTTGTAGCGAATGGTTACTAACCATTATGATTATAACATATTTGTCCAGTTGGTTCGGTTCATTGTGTTATTAGTTGCAAATGTGTACGTCGGTGGATATTCTAATTCGTTATTATGAGAATTAAATGCGGTTTGAACAATGCCGCGTCAATAATTTTCCTATTTATTACATACAAAATAGGAAATAGTCGTTCTAAATACGGCTATACTTTATGGTATGACATGGCATAATTTTGACTGTGATGATGATTATGATGATGATTTTCAATGTGTGTGCACAAATATGGATCCGATTGGATGTGCTGTACTATGGATGTTCAAATGTTTATCCGACCTTATGAACGAGAGCCAACATATTACCATCGAACGTTTAAACATCATTATTTCATTTCATTTCATTTCATTTGGTTTCGTTTCGTTTCGTTTTCTTTTTGATTGGTATTCGAAATGGTTCGACAAATCGAGAGATTGGAACCCAGAATTATTGCTGTCCATGGACAGCATTTTTATTTTATAAAGAAGCCCAAACATACCATCCAAATGATATGTGTGAATGTGTGAATATTTGGATTGCGGCTATGGCCATTACAATTGTTTATGAGCTGTATAAATTGTTGACTCGCTCGCTCTCTCTCTCTCTCTCGCCCTCTCACTCTTTCTTTGTCTATATCTCTATTTAATGTGCCACTGTATGTATTCAGTATTCGGCGTTTGGTCATATGTTTATGCGATATTAAGAAATTATGATGATGACAATAATTACGGATGTATGGTGCTAATGGTCATTGCTTTGTTGATGACAGTAAACGAAAAGATTTCGCCTTTTTTCTGCTTTTTTCTTTATTTCATTCAATCCATTCAGTCCCTTCGATTTATATTTTTATATTTTGATGAAGAAAGTAACAAACAAATTCCAAAATCTCATCTAAATATTTATAACAAACCTTCATTATCTTGAGATTATTATTATTATTGTTTTGCAATTAATTGATTGTTTCGAAACGATGTTTTTCTTGATTTTTGCATTTTTATTGCCCATTTTGATCGTGTGTTCTGTAAATATATCCGTGAGTATGTTGTTTGTTAGAAAACAGAAAACCTTAAGTATTTAAGCGGATGACATTCAATCAATTAATGTATCTGTTTGTTTTTATTATTTCAGATGATCGTTCGATCAAGCAAAAAAGCTTCGGAATCCGAATGCAATTCCAATTTTTACACATTACACATATTTCAAATCATTGAAATTCAAAAACACCAAAAATGGTTATGGAAATGCAGATTACGGTTTATGTTTGTTTCGGTTTTCATCTCTCATCTTGTTTTCGGCGTTCGATTGTTGGCTTGAAAGTGCAAGAATTTCAGAAATAGAATTCAAACGAGAAAAAAAAATAGTTTGTCGTCTGATGACGCAACATTCTGCAGTAGAACAACGTAAAAATAACGATTTTTTCTGAGAAATGTCATTTTAATTAACTTGAAAAAGATTCGAGGCAAATGTTGACGCTCAGTCGCGCGCGCAAATAAAAAAAAACGAAACAAAACAAAAAATGATGCCTCGATCATTCACTATCTTTTTCAATGACTTTTTCATTCTCTTTGCGTTTTGTTCTTTTTTTTTTTGTCTAAACTATCTGCTGAATGCTACATATTTTTCGATTTTTAGTTTTTAGCGAATTTGTCGAATTAAATGTTTGGTTATCCGTTTGGTATTAACTCATGGTTTTTACTTATTAAACATCAAGGTGAACGCCAAGCTTAAGGTTCCGATTTAGTAAAAAAAATTGAAAGCCGAGTCTATTTTTCTCTTTGTCATTCTTTTTGTGTGCCGATAGAAACCATTGCATAGAAACGAATGAATCCATTTGATCCTCGTTATTTAATAAAAATACCAACGGCATGTCATTCATTCAATAATATTTTGTGTCGCCGACGTTGTTGCATTGGATTTCGTTTTTTTTTTTTTGACTCTTCATCCAAACTTCAGTTAGTCTAAGCCCAAATGATCATTATTTCTCTAAAAACTACGTGTTTCTTCTATTCGTAATATTCAATATTTCGTCAAATTTTTTTCTTTTTTCATTCTCCGTCTCGCATTTCGTCTGACGATTTCCAGTTTACGTGAATGGCCTGGACAGTAGAGAATTTCGCTAGTCATTTCTCAGAATTATCAAAAATCAAAATAGAAAATCGAATTAGCGCACACAGATCGCGGACAAACACACGCAAATAGAGGAAACAGCCAACACAAATTTAAAGCTGAAGAATAAAAAAAAAAACGTGAAAAAATTGATGAATTTTCTCGTATTTTACATTCGAACTTCGTGTTTGGTATTGACACCTTTTTTTACTCTCAAATTAATAAAAATATATTCAAATTTATTTATGAGATTAGAGACAACATTATCGTTCACAGTATTCTATACTTTTATACGCTCCTCGCGAATCATCTCTCATTTTATTCGATTAATCAACGGATTCAGCTTTCCAGTATTCGGCCTGAATGATTAGTGCGCTTAAATCTATTATAATTTACATCGAAATTTGCTTTCGAAACGTGCTCAAAATGATTTTCGCATAAAATATTCCTCATTTATAATTAATAATAATTCATTTTGAGTGTCGGTTGGGTGTTTGTGTCACATTATTGAAGTTGAGGTTCATCGACAAAAATCAACTGGAACAACTAATAATTTTTTTAAATGCAAATCATCATCCATAGATGAAAAGTCTTCTTCAATTCTTTTATCATTCCCATGATCGCCACCAGGGCTTTGAACCATTGACTACATAATATATTATTTGAGAATTTTCGAATTGATTTTTCTGTTTCTTTTGGTTGATTTTTCATTCGAAAAATTGAATTTGAATTAAGTTCTTTGATGTGTGTCTATTTTTGGATAAATCTAATAGATTTGAAGAATTGATTAAAAATCGCCCGGTGAAGACATTTATTGTGGTTGATGAAAGCGATTTGCTCGTTTGGTCACCGAATTAAAAAAAGATAGACCTATAAATTGAAAGAGTAAGGAACGAGTCATAAATATGCCCATACTGACACATAGACAGATTAACATTTTAATGGGTGATGTTAACGTCTGTTCATCTTGAACGCTTTTCGTTCATTCGTTTCGGCTTTTGAACTGATTATTGTTTTTTTGTTTTTTTTTTTTTCTGAAAAATTATTAGTGTTTTTGAATTTTTGTGTACCCGCACTGATCGCAATGGGCTTCGATGGTTTCGATAATTCGGTTATTATTTGATTTCATTATTATTTTTACGCTTTGCGAATGTATGACTTTGAATTATTATTATCATTATTATTGATAGAACACTTCAAAACGGTTACCACTTCACCAGCTTCCATTTAAAATAAACATTTTTTATTATTTACGATATGCTATCGAGTGCATTTTTGTTTGGCACACCTTTTGCGACGGGTGGTCGAATGGAATGGCAACGTATTCAAAATCAAAAATCTGTGTGTCTGTTTGTTGTGTATTCATTATTCGCACAAAATTATAATCCATTGGTGGGAATCCAAGGATGGTGGTGGAAAACTAAAATCATAAGAGCACTTCAGTTTGTGTTGCAATAATGTTACCGATATTGAAACAAAATGAAAAACAAACGAAATTAACCAAATTTTGAATCTGTCACAAAACTCACACGAAACTAACGAAAAGAAGAAGAACAAAAAAAAAGACAACAAAAACAATGTACAATGTACACGCATATTCAGCCCAATCAGATACTTACTGGGCACGTACATCAAACACACCTTTAAACAAAAATTATTCTTGTTCGTTCACACTTGATTATTCATTATTATTCATTAAAACAACAAACAAATTGAATTAAATATATGAAGAACAAAAAGAATCGAATAAAGTTCCGCTTTCGTAGAGCGCATTCATTTTTGGCGCACATAACGACACAATATTCAATTTTGGTTGAAAATGAATTACTTAGAAATGATATACTGCAGTTAAATAAAGCCCAAGCCAATAATAATTTAATGAATTTTATGTTTCGCTGATTTAATTTTACACTGCAATAAATGGATGCATTTCTGAATCGAAATTAAAACAATTAAATGAACCAATTTTTTTTTTTAAACAAACTGAACCATGAACATGAAAAAAAAAACAAACCAAATAACAACAAAACAAGGAAACTTAACGGATATGATGATGTGCATGATGATGTTGATATGAAATTAACATTATTATTTAAATAAAACCTACCCTAGGCTGAGCCATCAATGCTCTGGGAGCGGCTTCAAACTCGATTTGTGCCACTTTCTACTCTGTGCAAACTCACACAAGAAATAAATGCTCTTTCTGTGTGTCTCCGTGGGTTTTTTTGTTTTCTTGCGTTGCGTGAGTCAAAGTTCTTATTTTCTTATTCTTTTTTTATTTCTTTGTTTATTTGTAGGATTTATGCTGCAAAATGTTCGGCTTTTACACATTCACTTTAAAGCTTTAAATGCATCAAAACTTTTCAACGGAAAAAAACTAACCAGTTTTTCACTCAATTCTTAGATTTGTTTAAAGCAAAAATCAAACCAGCACAAAAATTATTGTAAAAATTCGTTTGTCGAAAATGTCCACGCCGTGAATCACACTTTATGTTCACAAATCGATATTCATTTTTTGAATTCACACTTTATTTGTATTTGTATTTGTATGCGTATTAACAATTGAATAATATCATATAAATTCACTTTTTGGCCAAAAATACAAACGAAATGTAAGCCACGCTATCAGAAATGTTTCGCGAATAATTTTTCAGGACGAAAACCGAAAAAAAAAGAAAAAGGAAAAGACGAATTTCTTCAGGCTTAAATTCAAAATCGTATAGAATTTGTTTCGTATACTTTTGTTTGTGTGTGTGTTTTTTTTTCTTTTTTCTCTATCGCTTCAGAATAATTTATTGTAAATAGTTGAAATTCTTTCGGTTTATGCCTTGAATTTCCTTCGGACTTCGGTTTTGTTTTTTATTTTTATTTTTATAATTATTATTTTATTTTTGACTTTGTTTTTGTCGTTAAAATTATTATTGAGCAAATCGTATAATTGTGTTTTCGGTTATCAAAAGTTGTTTGATTCGTATACATAAATTGTCAATTGTTTCATTAAATTTAGTAAAAAGTTCACATATCGTATTTATGTTTTACACTTTGTGTTATTTTATTGAGAAAATTGTTCAATGTGCGGTATGTTGTCAGGTCTTTTTCATTTCAAGTGTTCATTTTTGACCTTTCATTGAAATAATAATTTGATTTTATTATTATCTATTTGTATTTTGGTATACGATTCTCGCCGATGTCTCATCGGCATGTTACGAATTTTGCCGATCTCTGCTTTAGGCATTTGCATTGACAACAAAAATGTATTTATTATACTATTTCGATAAGTACTCAGTGGTTTGGTTCGATTAGCGATTAGGTAATTTTTGTCGAATTTTTGGATTTCTTTTTTAATTGATTTTGTTTTTGTTATAGAGAAAATGAATCGCGATCAAACTGCACTTCAATTAGATTGTCAGAACTGAAGCGACGACAACGACAACGACAACGACGACGACGAGGATAACAACAACAACAATATCAAAAAACAAATCAACAAAATGACAAAATCTAAATCTTTTTGTGTTGTTTGTCGTTAATTATTCCAGGCAAAAGAGAATAGGCTATTGTAGTCGTGTCGAGAATTTTATGTTTTTTTTTCTTCCGTAAAAACAAAACCGAAAATGTTTTCTTCCTTTTTTGAATATTTTTTGTTTGTTTGTTTTTTTTCTCACTCGTGTTCGATGTTTATTAATGTTTTTGAATGTTGCGGGTTTGTTTGGTGTCCCGTTTTATAGCATTCGGAAGAGAGAAGAGACAACGAAAAGAAAAGAAAAAACCGATAAAAATTCACTTGCACAAAAATATTACACTTTAGAGATTTCTCAATTTCAGCCAAATCTTTTGCATGAATGAAAAGCAATAATTGATGCTAACTTGACATTTATGAATTACTCTGGCATAAGTTTGTATACTCGGTAGCACGTTGGTTTGGCGCACTTCATACTGTGACAGCCAAATATATTTCCATTCAAATTTGGTTGATTTTGGAATTTTATCGCGGCTCACAGTAGTACATCCAGTTCCGGCTTTAATTTTTTCGCGCCGCAAATAATTTTGTCACTTTATAGCACTTAATTTGTTTTTGTTTTCTTTTTTTTTCTGTTTTGCTTGAAATTTTTGTTTCCCCTGTTGATGTTGATTATTATTTATATTTATATTATCGTTGCTCTCTTCCTCATTAATCGTCAATTGCCCAAAAATCCAATCCGGAGTGTTCTATTGAAATTGAAAAACTGACTTGTGATATCTCGAAAGTTGATATAGTTTTGAAAGAAGTAAATTTGTATATATGAGTTTTTCTTTCTGTTTTAAAAAAAACGGAGCGACGTCGCACACACGTCGTACGCGTTTCGAAGGCAAATACACACTGACTTGTCAATCATAAATGTACTAGCAACAACTGGCGGGGGCAAGATTCCGATGACTGATGGAATTGCACACGCCTTTTAGGCCGTTCCCATAAGCTCTTCATCATACATCATGAATGCGCACATATCGCTAGCTGCCTCACAGTCCGGGTGTTTGGAGTGTTCGGCGTGTTCGATGTGTTCGATGTGTGAGTGTTCATCGCGTGTGTGTGTTAGTTTTCATCGTGCAGCGTACATACGTGCACAAAATGCTATCGAAAGAAAATGAACCCAAAACGAAACGAAACAAAACGAAATGAAACGAATGAAACTCTTGTAGCGGAGCGTAACCACAAACACATACATTCAAATCCAAAATGTACCAACGTTTGATTCATATACAGATAAACATGTGATTTTGCCAGCGTTAACTTGAGCGAGTGATACGTTTTGTAGGAAAAATTCAACTCAAAACGCAATCGTCTTCTGTCTGACATTCTGGTCACCGCCCTTTAGTAAACAACGTTCATGTATACACCAATATACACAATACACAATCGAACAAATATAATACAACTTATTGTTTGCCTGCTTCTTCATACAAATTTTTAGGATATCTTGTTGTCGTACGCATACCATTTGCCAACCGAATGAGTGAGTGAAAATGCTTCAAATTTGCTATCTGAATACGGAATACTAAAAACTGTATGAAATCCATGAAACAGAGTCAGCATGTGATGCAAAGCATTTCATTTGAAAGCAGTTAAAATGAAACGGACAACATTTATCATATGTAAGGGCAGTTACACGCGGCGTCAAGCCAAAAAAATTGAAAAGATATATCAATCATTTTATTCGTTTATTCGAATATATGCGCGAGAACGGTTGTCCCGATTTTGTTTCATTCCCAGTTTGTCCCATGTACAATTCCATCTCACTTGCACATTTTCATATGATATTGTTCGGTTCAGATATTCGGTTTGTTGATCAGTTTCACTTTGCTGCACACACAGTTTTCAGATTCGATGGCTAAACAGTTTTGCTCGATAGATGATGATTGCCGACGATGATGAAAATTCACATATAGTTAAAATAAAGAAAGAAAGAAAGAAAGAAAGAAAGAAAGAAAAAAGAAAGAAAAAAACGGCGAAAGAATCTATTGAAAAAGAACACACAGGCAATGTTTTAACTCACAGTGGAAAACATTCAGAGAATCTGAAAATCCATGCTTTCATTCTATTTGACTTAATGGATGATGAATGCGCATATGTGTTGGTACTGACACTTACACATGGCATTTCGAATCGAACATTTCATTTGTTGAAATGAGACAAATGTATTAGAAGGAAATGCGCATTGCAAGGGATCAACAACGACCAAATATAAAGAGAAGAAAAAAAAAACAAAAATAAGAGAAAAGGAACACGCTAATAAGGGAAAATCATAACGGAGCAGGCAAACACTCTGCAGAAAAGAAGTAATGTTATACAGCGGACAAGATATCATTCAAAGAATAGATTTTGAATTTTCCAGAGATTGAAAACTGAAATGGATGGTGTATCGTTTGCTGAATATTGGATATATATATAAAATATATATTTTTCGGATATTTTTCTTTTATTTTCCGTTTGTTTTCTTCATTTTGTCTCGAAAGGAGAGTTTTGAAGTTTGTTCGATGCCGTATTGTTGTGCATGGTGCGAATTGACCGTTTATTGGCGTATATTGTTGATGGTTTGTTGTTGAACGAATGATTTTATCGAATCGATTCATGTACGCAAGACTGAAATAAAGATTCTAAAATACATTTATACACACCTTGTTGACGAACAACAACGATGACGACCACGAAGACGACGGCAAACATTCTTTTCTCGAAACTTATGTCGACAATTACAACTTATATCTCGTACAGCACACCGTAGCACACTCAGCCAAGCAAACATTCTTCGACAAATTATTATTAAATTTCGTACGAAGAATTTTTGCTATTTTCGATAATGCAATTTAATTAAACCCATGTTCATTTCGTTCATGTGCATGTGTCATGCATCAAATGAGATGGAATTCTTTTTTTTCTCTCCTTTTGTTGATGAAATTAAACTTTGCCAGAGTTTTATACAAAAGCACCTAATAAAATTCAATGTTGTTGTTGATGCTCTGTTTTCGTTCCAGCTTCCAAAAATTTATATAAAATTGAGCAATAATTCATTTTTTTTTTTTTTTGGACATGATTCTTAATCAAACAAATTATATCACTCAACGCAAGTCACAGTTTGGTTTTTTTTCTTCTTTTTGGATCACACAAATTGATTCAAAACCAAAAATAAAATCTAAACGATCGTCACACAGTAAACAAATGTGTCAAACAAAACATTATTGTTCAATAAATCTTCGGCAAAAGGGATATTTATCTCATTATTATGCCGTTTGTGGCGTTTTCCATGGGAATCAGTGCCGATGGCTAATTCATTAGAAATTAAATATTTGATTCATTCATTTTTGAGCCTTTGAAACGAATGAGAACGGATAAAAAACTAAATACTAAATAACGCGTTTTTATGGTGCTAATGTTAATGCTCAAATGAAAGGGAAAGTTCTGATGACAATTCGAAATGGGCATGCAATGTATACCGAATGTGAATTAAATTTATTTCACGTTATTTGCTATCATTAATGTGGTTTAAGCTGGCCGTCGATTGAATCCGATAATCGATCGAATATTCGAAATAGAGGTGTGCATTGTGCATGGTACACGCATAGATCATGGCTTGTATAGCTCGCACTGACAAATATGCCTGACATTCTATCTTTTGCTTTTGCATTTCATGTAAAATGAAATGGAAGCCT
Source organism: Mayetiola destructor (assembly GCA_000149185.1). Classification (NCBI taxonomy): domain Eukaryota; kingdom Metazoa; phylum Arthropoda; class Insecta; order Diptera; family Cecidomyiidae; genus Mayetiola; species Mayetiola destructor. Next base: position 739,333 of record GL501520.1, read on the forward strand.
GGCCAAATTGAACCATTTCGAATAAGCAATATAGTTTGTCGAAATGAATATGACCGTGTATATATGTCTATATGCTCGGTTCATCGGTTCATCGGTTCATTGGTTCTTCGGTTGTTTTGGCTCTTTCGGCTCTTTTGGCTCTTTTTAACATTCTCAATGGTGAATATGTTTTTGTTATAAAATATTTGTTGTAGCCGAAGAATTTATGGCAATTAGGGGTTGGTAGATATTGCATATAATGGATTAATGCTGAAATTAAGGTTTCATATTTCGTATCCCTATTATATGTAATAAATTTTATTTCTTCATCGTACGTTTTTCAGCCTTGCAGCTCCATTCGTTTTCCTCTTCAAATATTAATAATAACATATTTTACATTACTGGTTCTGCGTTGAAAATCGTTTGGTTTCATTTCAATTTAAGTTATTCTGTGTTACAGTAACGGTTTCAAACGATTGTCACCACACACTTTGGAAATCAATTGATACATGAATTGAAAGTCTTCAGATCATTTTTTACTTTGTTTCTTTTTCATTCATTCATTCATTATATAGTTCTAGTTTGCCGTTCTTTACTGCACCATAACTAAAATACGATTATTTTATCAATTTTCACCATTTTCAACGATGATGATTATTGATATTTTTTCAATATTTTCAATTTGATCCAGGCCCATTGATGGAATGTCTATTTTTAAAATGAAATCCCGAATACAATTCCTTTGCCAACTTCCATTGCCATCCATGATGATAATAATTTACGATGATATGACACTTTTAGATGTTTATATTTCTGCTTAAAATGGATTTGAACACCTTTTATTACGATATTATTATTAATATGACTATTACTATTTACCATTTGCATTGAACGATTTTTTCTGGCATGAATCGATTTTTGAATAACCGTAAATAAATGCAGGCGCATTGATACAGTCGAAATATAAAATATAAATTATTATTATTGGATCGAAACCGACAAGAATTATCTGTACAATGGAGAAATATATTCGATGGCCTAGCATGTTAGTGCATGCATCGAATACTCAGCAAAATTAACATTAAAAACCAGTGAGACCGAGAGAGAGAGAGAGATAAAGTAGCAGAAAAAAATCAATGCAATAGTAATTTTTTGGTCGACATTCAAGTGTTTATTGGCAATCTGTTGATTTTATCTTATGAATGCTATATTTTGATCCGACACTTACCGACTCGGTTATATTTGGAAGCTTTTTGACAAATTACACTGGTTTTGTGTTTTGTGTTGTCTTTTTTCGTGTATTTTCATTATTATTAGTCATCCCTTCGAACCTCTTCCGTCTCATGTCTATATTCCAGTGAAAAATGCCATAAACTTTAAAATTTATGACATTTTTATCACAAACATATTTTATATGTTTGCCCCGTCATTGAAGATGTCACTTGTGCTATTGTACTATGCGTAAATACAGGGTGATTTCTGGTCGGTAGATAAACGGAACAGGTTTTGTTCAATGAATTCTGGAAAATTTTGAAAATTTCCGAAAATTTTCTGAAGAACTCGAAAAAGTGGTTCACTTTGGTTCAGAAAACATCCTTGTTGCGTTTGTAGTTCGTAACACCAACCAGGAATCACCCTGTAATAAGTTATATTAGTTGAAAATGTACTTTAAATTCATTTTCATTCAAAATACCGATCAAGTTTGCTGCCTAGCAAAAGAAAGTTAAAAAAAGAAACAATTTAATCTGAAGCACTGACGGCATGCAGAAATTTATTATTGTTCCGTCGGAATTAGCTCATCCAAGAGAATCTCATACCTAATTTTGTTTGCAAAAAATACTTATTGAATTTGAAATTGATTAGAATTCTTTCGCTTTTTCTCTATCGAAATCAAACTCTGAATGTCTGTCAAAGTTCGACATTTGATATGGAAATGGAAAATTTTGCCTTTGAATTTCATTTGAAATTTTCCCTATTTCAACCTACGGAAGAAATTTCTCGGGATAATGATCCTAATAATTTATTCGGAATCACAATAACATTACAGTCTTACCGGTCAAGCAAAAAACTTGAAATTCTATTAATGAGTAGATAAGCGTCGGCAAAAAATATATCTGTCACAAAAAAAAAAATTTCACAAATATTCAAGTTTCAGGTTTGAAGTTGATAGAATCAAATATGAATTGACATTATCGCAACGTTCGATATTTTATTATTATTATGACTGACCGAATGAGCCAATTTGCCGATTCGCTATTCATTTTTATTTCAACCATTCAGGTGACCATTTTTGCCCTATTCTTATTTCAAATGACCAATTAAATGGCATGTCATTGTTTGTACACATTACCGATTTGACATTAGGTCGATGAACATTGAACATGTTGTGATGAAATTCGATCAAGAATCGAAGCGAGATGCAGGTTGAGTCTTCTTTGATTTGTGTGTGATTTTATTTCTTGTTATCGATTTTAATAGTGTATACACTGTATACGATATGTGTGAATGTTAAATTTCGTTTTTTTTGTGAACTATGCTCATACATGTCACTCTTGTCAATTGATGTGTCCAATGTAAGTTCATTTGGAATTGATATGTAAGACGAGCCGATTTTGTAACCCAAATAGCGTTAATCACTTCAATTGAACAAAACAAAAAAGAACGATTAATTGATAAAATTCATCAGGTGATAATTAATTTATCAACCAGTTTTAATGAAACCAGTTGAATATATGTTGGTTGGATAAATAATATTCAATTTCATGGCGTTTTTTACAAAAAAAAAAAAAAAAATAAATAAATAAAATAAATAATGTCTGATTTAACCGGTAAACATGAGAAGTATCTATTGAAAAAAAAAAATATTTAAATTGAATGACTTTTGACTAATTTGTGGAATTTCAAGAAAAATCTGAAAAATTCTTACACCGGCTATGGAATTGTCCGGTAATTTGATAGACTTTTGTGCATATAGATTTTCAATTTGACTTTTTAACGGAATTAAATTGAATTGGAAAATTGTCGACTTTCTGGCCAGATTGCTTAACATTCATTCCGAGAATCTAAATTCTGAATGAAAAAGGTTCATCGAATGTTTTGGACCACATCGATGCGTTCAAGCCACAAAAATCACTCAATTCGCATCGAAAATGACTCAAAGAATGAGACAACGATACAATGGATTTCACTCATTTTGTGCGAATGAGATGAATACAGTTTGTACATCGGTTAATGCTGCTCTATATGGTTTCTCCTCAGAAAAGCACCCAAATACGACGAAGCCGGATACGCATTCCGTCCGTATATGTTTTAATGAATGACGCACAATAGAACGCAACGCTTCGGAAACACAATGATTATTATGATCGAGTGCGTGCTATAATTCTTTAGTTTTATGACCGAAGTTACCTTGAAAAATTACATTGTTGAACATTTTATGATGTTCTTTGTAAATGTTTTTCAAATCCTTTAGAAAGTTTTCTTGTGAAATCATTTTTTTTTTTTTGGTATCTGGTATCGTCGTGCAATCGACAGCTCATCGAGGTGCAATTGACAAAAAAGTATTTAATAAATATGATCATAGCGATTGGATCAATGGAGAACATAGCTATGCGTTGATTATTTTTGTTGATTCGTCAAGCAAAATCGGATGCGAACGACAATTTTTTTTATTACATTTTATTATTGTTATTATTTTATTACAAGCTCTTCAATTGAACATTTCTGATTCAAATAAAATTTCATAAATTTATTATTGTATTGGCATTTTCACGGTTCGGATTCCCTGCACCGAAACAATGATTCCATCAACCGAAAAGAACAAAAAACTAAATACAAAATGACAATCCGGCATAATGAAACAGTAATGTAAAAAAAGAATTCTTTTCGATTGAAATAGTTTTATGTTTTATGAATTGGTTTTTTTTCTCTATCTTCTATCTCAGCTCTGGTGGAATTGGAAGACGGGAGATGAAAAAAAGAAGTCCTTCGATGAACAAAAAATGGAAAATATGAAATTGAATAAAATAGTTTATTTTATGCTACATGTGCGATGTGCACATCAACATGGTGTGTGCAAACATTAGAAAGCCCCTTTCCAAAAAAAAATGAAGTGCTGCCTGTTTTTCACCATACTAACCGAAAGCGTTCTGTTCAGAGTAAGAGAGAGAGAGAGAAGAGAGAAGAAACGATAAATTAGATATAGAATATTTTAGTGATTTTTAATATGTAACTAAAAAGGCATAAACTGGATTTATTATATGTTTGGGTTTAATACAACATTTTCTCTCTGTTTCATTTCGAAATAATGCGAAACAATGAACGGCTGATTATTTGACTTTTTGTTTCGGTTGTCGGGATTATGGTACATTTTTGAAGGGCTTACATATGTGTGTAGATCTTTTTTTGTTTTGTTGTTGTTGTTGAGAATGCATTGGAAGGTAAAGCCTATTTAGATGCGTCCATGCACAATATACAAGTTACATTTCGAGTTAACAAATTGAAATTCAGACGAAATTTCCTATCAGCAACGACGTCAGAGAAAGGTGAAAATCAGAATTGAAAATGTTCGAATGTGAAATAAAAATCAAATGACAGCAACAGCAAAAGCAACGACAATAACGAAATACCCAAATTAAATTCAATCCTCTACACAATCTGACGTAATCGTATCGGTTTCATGTGAGTTTCGAGATACGATACGGCTCATTCGTGGCCGATGGTGGAATTTCAGATTTACCGTATTCATTGTGTGTTTTAATCGTATTAAAAAATTTATTTAATTCGTTTTAATTTCGATGGAGTCATTTATTTATAATTTTATACCGAATGCTGAATGCCAAATCACTCGTGTTCATGTGGATTCAATTTGATATAATCAATACAAAAACGTTCATTTATCACAAAACTTATCATATCTGATGATTCAGCCGAAAAAGTTTGGCTAGATCAAAGTTAAAAAAAAAAAAAAAAATTATAAAAACATATCGATAAAACAACTTACCGCCACTTTTTGTTTTGCAGAAATGGGAAGGGAGATGGGGAACAGGCAAGCATGAAATAAACCGAACGATCAAAATGCGAGGGCAAAAAGAAATCTTTGTTTTTGAAACAATAGACTTTTCACAGATTCAGAGAGAGAGAGAGAGAGAGCAAAATGGATTTGTCGAAGAAACTTTTTTATTCGTACTTTGTCGATGAAATAATTAGAAACTTTACCGCAAAGTAAAACTCAATGTAAAAATGTTTCAAGTTCGAAGACACAGATATGATGTGAATATGCGAATATATTGTGTTTTGTCGAAAAAGTGTTGAGTTTTCGATGAGACTTTTTGAAATGTTTTTGGGTTGCTGGTTAAGAGAAAATACTTTGAAATTCATTGAAACTGAATAAACTTTCATTATTATCATATTTTCGGCAATATGTATTTTCCATTTTCATTCCATCGGCGCTTCATGCCGCCGATTATTTGATTATACATTCGAAAAGCAATTCTTTCTTCTTATTATATTCTTCAGTTTGCAATTTTGTTTTGTTTTTGGAATCGTGTGCTGTGTATAAATTATAATCTAGTGTAAGAACATGACGAAGTATGCTTTGGGCTAAAGTTGACTTTAAAATGTTTTCATATTATACTTGATACTGAAGACTGAATATCGAAGATTGAAGAGCTTGTATGGAGCTGTCAATCTTTTGTGCTAAATCAAATGCAATGAAAAGAACAAAATACGCAACGCAATTGAATCGAATATATTTTCTGAGAATTGGCGATCGAAGCGAGCGAAAGCCAAGATGTATTGGCGGTATATAATACGATTTATATTTTACATAAATAAAGGCATTAATTATGTAACCACACAACACTTACAGCGGATAACAGAACTCATGTAATGCAGCTGCATTCAAAATAGCTCCTTCACAGATTTCGATTACACGAAAAATATGAAAATGAAGAAAAAAAAAGAAAAAAGAAAAATATTCAAAACTCACAACCGATATCGTTGATATTTTCATTGCTCGTGTTATATGTTATACATATATAATTTTTGTTTAATTTTTGCTTTGCCGACGACCTCCTTTTTGGCAACGCAAATATTCACAAAAGAACCAACTTCACAATTTACTATGGAATCTTCTCGTTTTGTTCCATTGTATTTCCATTCAACAGATAATTTGCAAACTGTATTGGGTGCGAAAGCAGCTGTTCCATGATCGAATAAGTGGTAATTGTTTCAATTACAATTGTGAATTTTCATTTGTAAATTCCTTTTCAATTCATTTGATATACAGTATAGTTCCTCTAAAAGGACCACTTTGGTAACCGGCTAATCGGTTCACAAATGAGAAATGGTGGCCTTTTTATAGAGTTTTCACTGTATTAAATGATTTGGCAACCAAAAATTAAATTGATATGTGAATATCCAAGATAATTAGCTTTTACATATGTTCAAAATGAAATGATGAAAATATTCTGGAATTGCAACGAGAAAATGATATCCAACATTTGATCGCTCTTCTAATGAAGATGCATTCAATTCAAACACCGTACAAGAATCGAAATTTAACGAAGGAAGAGAGAATAAAACGTTGAAAAATGTTATTCACGTAAAATACATCGGCATTTCGCATATTCATATGGTTAATTGTAATCTATAATGTATGTATAGTCTCATACCGTTTGATATTTTTATTATTTCAATGAAAGTTTCGTTTGAACTTCTTGAGGAAAACTCGCGATCGGAAAAAAAAAGATGTTGACAAAAGAAATGAATAGCAGACAGCAAAATTGAAGAAGAATCCAAATATTCAAAACCACAAAAACCACAGATGTTTCTTTCAATTTTGTTGAATGCAGCACGTAATATTGGGTGTGTGTGGCTGAGTGTTGACTACGACCATTTGAAATACGGTACATCAAAAGTCTCAGAAATGGATAGACGATTATTTTTTTTTTACAATATTTTTCTTTTCAAACTTCTATTACTTCGATGCAGTTCAGAAATTTTACTCCGAGAAATTCCAAGAAACAGGAATACGGTGAGCGATCAAGACGATCCGACTGAGAAACCAACCGAGAAGGCACACATACACAAGAAACAATTTGAGCCAAAGATGTGCGACCAAACTAGAATTGGACCAAAATAAAAACAAAACGCACTCATATACAAATGGGAATAGTGAAGAGTGTACAACAACAACAACACCAACAACAATCCTAACGGAACAAGAAATGAAAATAAAGAAAGAATAACAAGAAAGTCACTAATTCAAAAGTTAAAGTTGTTTCGATGGAAGACATTTGGTAAAATGAGCCTAGACAACTTTACCGAACGGAAAGAAAAAAAAACAAAATTCGAAGAAAAGAAACATGACATCCGAATGGAAATTCGAATGAGAGAAAAAAAAAATAGAATGAAATAGGCGTTTTGTTCGCCTGAATTCACTTTGAGTTTTGTCTCATTTTCAGTCGGTTTGACAAAATATGCACATTTAACTAATCGGGAAATATGTGAGAATGATTGAATGATGAGAAAAATGAACTTCAGTTTCAGCATTCAGCTACCATTTTGTCACCATTATATCGCTATTATGAGAAATGTATTATTTTTCGTTTTATTCGACGGAAAATTTGCATTTTTCTGTCATTTGAATCACGAATAGGACAATCTTTCGCTTCAAACGAGTTTATCGTTGAAAAAATTGAATAAAACAACTGATTGGAATGAAATAACAAGTGAATCCGTAATGTTCAATGTTCAATGTTAATTTCAGATGAAAATATGTTGAATGTTGAAAATGAAATGATGTGACTCGAACAACAGTTAATATAATTTCCATTGGCTCTTTAGTTTACTAGATTTTTGTTTTGTAGAAAACTATCCTTCATAAAATGCGAATTACACAATAATGTTTGAAAATGTTGAATGTAAAGAATTCAAAAAATAACGAAGTTTCGATATTCTTCCACAGGCAACACTGACTCAAGCTTCAAACACTTTTTTCTTCTTTGTCTCCACATGTAATCAAATGAGCCAAATGCTAAGGTAGTAAGTTGATTGCACGCATGTTTTCTGTTGACCACATCAAGTCATTTCAATTGCAAAATAACAAAATTCTTTTACTTTTGAAAGACTCGAATAAAATACAGAAGATATTTTTCATTCTGAACTTCCAATCCAAAGTGTTGCTAATCACTTATTCAGCGACCAGAGAGACTTTTGATATAAAATTTCATTTTGCGTTTCATCGAATTGAAAATGAAAAATATTTCTTTATGCTTCCGTTGAATACTCTACACTTTGCGCTCCATACAGTGTACAATATCGTTGATATATGTATTTAGAAAAATATCCAGAGATTCGAATGAATTATTCTAATGTTATCAAATGGCAAAATTTAAGTCATCCTAGAATGGTGGCATCTAAAATGCTTCCGTTTTCGTATTTTCATCATCAACATCTTTTCGATCTTAATCAAATATTATATTCTTTAGAAAATTTACGACCAATATTCATATCAATTTGTTGGATCGCTACAATATGCGCACCAGGTTTATCAAATATGTAGATTGCTAAATGTTAAGATTGAGAGATGGAAAATGGCATGGCATGAAATGCATATCGGTTATTGTATATGGCTTTATTCTCATCTCATTCGCAGCAACTTATGTTTTTCAGGTCGCAAACACAGCCAAATTGGAAAACTGTGATGCAAATAGAACAACAACAAAATGAAAACAAAATTTGGCTCTGTTTTCAAGAGATGAAAATGAAAGCGTGCGAGAATACCTTTGGAATAAATAAATAAATGAATATTATACTTTGAAAATTCTACGTTGTGCACAGTTCATGCTTGAATGGAATTGTTGTTATTTTCTTCTTTTTTTTCTTCTTCTTTTTTTCGTTCTGTATTTTTGGCATTCATGCGTAACTTGAAAAATGGCCAATTTTCTGGTGAGTTGTCCATCGGGTCATAATCTCTATACAAATGGCATTTTCGTAGAGATCAAATACGCCATTTTCCACATTGGTGGAAATGTGTCGAATTAATCAATAGACACAACAAAATGTCATCTATTGCAAAAAGAGAGATCATGAATATATTGGTTAATTTGACCATTATATACCTATTAAAAATTGCGATTTTGTTCCGCAAAAACCTAAGAATGACCCCAAGGAGCTGTCTAATGCGATGTGAACCGCATTTGCTGTGGTCCTAGTCGAAGCTCCACAAGTTTTGATACCCACTAAATAAACAAGATGAAGAACAAAGAGCAATGTAATAAATATCACCGTTTCTGATGTTTTCTCTTTTTCTCTTGCTTTGCATTTCTCAGTTTCATATTGAAATGATGGCAAACGATTGCGATATTCATTTGAAATGCGTATTCGCCATCTATGACTCACTTAAGACTGTAGTATGTGTGTTGTGTGTGTGTGACTCTTTGTTATCCTTTTCGATACACTATATTTTATTCACCTCCAGAACCATATCACCCGATCAAATTACACGCGAAATAACTGGGCGTAAAACTGGGCAACCAAATAGACCAAACTGATTGCAAAACAATGAAACCCAAAGTTAAACGAAAAATTTTCTGATACTAAACAAATTGATGTCTGTATGCATTTTTGGCAATCATTCTGATTGGCCTAGAGTTATGGGTTATGAGGCCATTATACTAGATGGCAATCCATATTCACAAAATCGTTTTTTCATCTCTGATTCGGCTCATAAGCTCAAAACAAACTAAACGGCGGAAGATAAATTTATAAAATTCCATTGTAATTGATAATACAGCATTGTCAAGTACAATGAAACGCTTAAACAAGAAAAACAAAATCATGCAGCAATATCGAGGCCGGCATTGCAAGTATATTTGGGCTTTGTACAAGTATTTTGTAAATATTGTTTTCCGAATCTGGATCATTTCATGCAACACACAGTGCATCAAATCATGAAAACGGTAAATTTTAAATTTCGAATAAAAATAGAAAGAGAACATTAAATGTGTTGCCAATCCAATCGGTTCTTATAATGGTTTGCCATATGCACTAAAAGTGGCATTTGTTTCGAATGATAATAAATCTTATTCATTTCGAGCTTGTCGCTTCAGTGTTTAGTGATTCACGGACTTTCATTCTGTTAAAAGAGTAGAGAGTTTGAAAATCATTTGAAAATTGATGCATTCGCATTCAGCTAGCGAGCATACGAACTACGAACAACGTAATATGATCTTTGTCGTTCAGTGAACTATGAGCCATCACTATTCCAAATTCGCATAAGCAATATTGGCTTCAATGGGACATTTTTTCGCTCTTTTTTTCTGCCTCGTTTAGTTGTGACTTGCTGTTTTTGTTATAGTCAACACATTTCATTAACTCATTGAACGTTAACGCATTGACTCAATATCACTGAATCTGGGAACGCAACATTGATAGTTGGAAGCATTTTGTCGTTCGACTTTCGAAAAAGACAAACAATCACAAATACATTTGGAACAATTTTCGTGTGAAAAACGATGCTGAAAAATGGTTAGATGATAGGATATTTTTGGAAAAAATACACAATGTAAAATCGTTTACGGACCGATTATGTGACAACTATAACCAAATGACCAAAATAAAGAAATGTGGAGAGAGGGAGATACAAGATACAAAATACAAGTGCTTTTTTGTTGCATGAAATTTTATTACCAGACCCTAAGAATTTATGGAGGCCAGTTCAAAGATTAACGCAATCGGTGAGCTTATTTGACTCGTGTTAATATATATATGTATGTTTAATGTTTTATGTTTAATGTTTTATGTTTCTTGTTAGGAAGGCCCAACAACGGCATGTAACTGCACACTACAATCAACCCGACATTACTTTATCTGTGAATAATATGGGAATCTCCAAACAAGCTAACGAATTGTCGTGTCGAACATTAAAAAAGTCCAAACAAACAATACAAATATGAGCAACAATGCGACCATCGACTTGCGACAGCAACCACAGCTTGAGATTTTTCTTTTAGAAAAAACCAAACAGAGCAAATACATACGAGAAGGAAAAGAAAAGGACCATGGATCAACTGCTATCAAAGCCTAAGCTAAAACAACAAATTTTCCATCCACACATACACACACACACAACCTTCCATCAAATCACTGAATTTGATACAAAAAAGTGACGAGAAAAACGGAAAAAGGGAAAATTGAAATTTATGTTTTATTTTCATTCGATTCCATTGCGTCGTCTATTCTTAATTCTCAAATTCAAAACTAAATCTCACAATTTCGAATTTCTCTTTTCTTTCTTTCCGTACCCCAAATTAAATGCCCGACAAAATTTGTTTTTTACTAATTTTATTGCACTTTAACCGTTATCCTTTAAATCAATATCGAATGTTTTTTATGTGGATCGTCGAGCTTTTACATTGGAATCAGATTCCCATTGATTTTTTATTTTTTTATTTTTTTGATGCCTTCTGCATGAGTCAATAAATTAAAATATTTCATTCATGTTGTCAGTATACTTATGTATATTCAACACACGAATATATGTCTGCTATAAATTATTAAGTTTATGATTGCTGTCTTGCCACTTGCCACTGACTCATATAATAGTTGATCATTGCTCGTATTGGGTCCGAACTCCGGTGTGTGTATGTGTGTGTGTGTGTGTGTGTGCACGCATTGTTAATTCAGCTCATTGACTATGGCCATAGATTCCACTATTTTCTTTCGACAAAAGGCAAAACTACATATTTATAGGCACTTAAACAATAAACTAAACGATCTGCTCCGCACACATTTTTTTTTCTTTAGATTTTATTTATTATTTCGTTATTTTTGTTGCTGATGCTTCGATTTGTTCATATGAAATAGTTTTTTAATTCACTGTCTCTTTTAGAATTAATTATAAACTTTGAATGGATCGTAATATGTCATAAAATATTGAGTTGAAGATTTTGTTGGGCGGTCTTTCCGTTTATTCGGTTTCATTCATTTTCTACTGTTATGGTTTGATTTGCCCGTGCAATCCATTGCATTGGCTGTGATTTTGGTTGGCTCTTGTTGTTTTATATGTTCGTCGCACTAAATCATTCGATTTGTCTTTTATGACATTTTATTGTTGTTCAATTAACACCCGAGGCGAATGAAAAGCTTTTAGAAATCCACCTTGTTTTTTTCCACCTTTTCTTTATTTCATTTTCACAGTGAAAAATCATTAATAAAACGAAATGGTTCAAATTGTTGTTTATTTGTTTATTTGTTTATTCATATCAAATAAAATGCCATTTCATGGTGCCATTCATGTTCAATGTTCCGACACAAATTTCATGTGCCAAAATAAGAGTTTTTTCAATACGACTTTCGTGTTGCAAATTGCGAATCCAAAAAATCGATCGAAAAGATGAGCAATGTTAATAAAGTTCAGCTTTACGCAGTTTATGGCACTTTGTATTCACGTCATAAATCAATTTAACACACGTATGTATGTGTCAATTTTAATGTTGCATTGAAAATACAACGATCGCTGATTTTTCATTTTATTTTTCTTTCAATGTATTCGCTTTTAATTTCAACTCTCGACGATTTAACTTCTAGTGATTTAATTAGTTTGTATTTAATCAACATCAAAACTGAATTACCTCGACCGGCGCCAAACATCAAACGGAATTATTGAACAAGTTAACTTTTTTCCAAACAGCAACAACAATCAGCCTCGACAAAATATTCGACAAATGCAATCAATGCTGCACATTTTTTCCAAATGAACATTGTCTCCATCGAATTTTGGAAACATTCGAACAAACGAAAACAGAAGAAAAAAAAAATACAGACGAGATCCGTTATGGGTGGATCTTCATTCATTAGACATATATTCATTTCCCATTCAAATTCAGAATCGTTTCGTTTGTTGAATCTTGATTTTCAATAATCAAATTTCTATTCGATTGATTCATTCATTTGTGAGATTTTTAATCAATTCAATCTTGTCTTCATTTTCAAGATCATTTATTCACACAAAAATACTTAGTCAATAGTTTGTGAGCATGTCTTATAATCACTGTAGAAGTTTTCTGTTTTCTATAACAATTTATGATTTATGATGTTAGTAATTGAAACAACAAATAAGTGTTGCCAATGATTTGGTCATCTTTCATCTTTCATCTTTCACATTAGATTGGTTCGAATGTCTGCAATTGTGTGAAATTATTTCAAATAATCACTTTCTAGTGCCAAAGCCAAAAGAACCAAAAATCATTTAAAAATACAATTCGCTGACTGACTAAATGACTCTCTTGCCGATGATTCTGTTCGTTTGTCGGTTAATATTCTTAAACATTTTGGATTTTCGTTTCTTTTTCCATATCATCTCCATTTTCAATTTGTCTAATCGCAGACAATCGCATGAAAAGATACACATTTTAATCAAGGCATTCTACAAATAATGCTTGACAATAAAAATTAATGCTTTTGAATTGAAATTGGTAATCATATACGGCAAACGGAATTTGAGAATGAAGTTCATTCTCTTTCTTTCGCCGCTCCGTCGTCTTATGTCATTTCAAACACAGTTTTAATTTGAAAAACAGAAAAGAAAGAGAGAGAAATGAGAAATAGAATTAGTGGCATCAACACAATCTCGTTTGAATTGAAAGCAGATTAACCACAAAAAGAGATCAACCGAAAACGCATTAAATTCCGAAATCGAATTTAGAGAAAAGGTTTCAAATATAAAATTGAGTCACGAGACTCCGAACATTTGATCAGCGTTAAAATCAATAAAAAAAAGAAGAAGATAACCAGTGAAAGATCGAGAGAGAGAAAAAAAAAGAAAAGAAAAACACAATTCTGATTTTTTCCTTTCAGAATAGAATTGTTGAATCGAATGGGAAGACAGAGGATAAACTGTAGCAAACATTTAAATTCAACTATGAAAAGATATATGAAGAAACGATACATCTTCGGGTGCTTTTCTCATCCATATTTACCTATTTATTTCTCATTTCTTTTTATTTTCTTTATTTTTTTCTGTTGCTTCTTTGTGTTGGTTTGTCTTTCTTTTTCAATTTTATTTTTCTAATGCAACATCAATGTCTGGCAATACCTTGGGCATTGCTCATGAACGCTGCCGGTGATAAGAAATAAATCAATGACGAAGAAATATAGAAATTATATGCATGTATTTTTCTTCAACTTTAGTTTATGTTATTTTATGTTTGATGTACTCACTGAATTATCCGACTGGAAAGATTTTTCGTTTGCGGATCGTAAAAAAGAAACCGAATCAAGCTTTTATTCTCTCGCTCTCTCCCTTTTTTCCACTTGGATCTTTTTATTTGAATCCATGTCTTGTTTGATCGTAGTCGAGCTCAAGGCTCGACTCGACTTTATAAATCTATAAATCGTTTCATATGTGTCTCGATCTCGAAAAATTACAATTACTCACCAAGCACCCGGACGACAATGACCGACGAGCAACTCGAATCAAGAATCGAACATCAACAAGAATAACAGGAACAAAAACATAAAAAACAATATCAAACAAAATGAAGAAGAAACACAGCAATTCAGGCAGAAATCAATAGAATTCAAAAGACGCGCTCAAGCTACAGATATTTTTCGCTTCTCAAAGAAAGCATTCATATAATCTATTGCTTTAGACATTTGTATTGATTTTTTTTTTTAATGTTTTGTTTACCTTTTTACATTGATACGTATATTGCTGGCAATTTTTTTTTCTTTCATCCTTTTTGACTTTTTTCCTTTTGCTCATTGTCTTCTCATTGAGAAGTTCTCAACACAGTCTGCCAGTTGCCATTGCGACAGATATTAACTTTTGAATCTTTTCGATTTGTGTATTATTTTTTTGTTTGGTCCTGCTGTCTTTTTTTTTTTGTCTTTTTTGTCGCTTAAGTTCTTCGTTTATTTTTTCGTCTGTTAATCTCGGTTTTGCCTCAATCTGTCTTTTACCTGTTTGTTGCTATTTTATAATATGCTGATTGTTTGGACGACATAATGCACCTGGTTACCGAAAATAGTCATACTGAACATTGACAAAGGAAATCGAATCGAGAATTATCACTTTTTGTATTCATGGAAAAATTGTCGGAAACTTTTTTCTTTCTTTTTTTCATTCATCTCATTTACTCATTTGGTCAAATCTGAAAATCTGCCTAAATCCACCAAAAACACAAAATATTTATTGAAATCTATTCATTTTAATTGGAATTGACACCCGTCGACCATTTGCTCTGCACAACAAATAGACACTCATTCGATACAATCCATCAAGATCAAGAAAATCAACAAAAGTTTAACCGCAAATTATAACAATGCAGAAAATTAAATTCAATATTTGCTTCTAGTTTGCAAGCGTTGCATTCGTTCATTCCTATTATTATTAATGACATTTTAATCGAATGTTGGGGCCCCGCCGAATCTGAAATTATTTTAAATCATATGTTATGAAGCTATCATCGATTTCAGCACATTAACACACACACACATCATCATAAGCGTCACATGAATTATTATTATTGGGTCAATCGAAATTGAATTTTAAGCCAAGCGGCTGCCATTGGTTGCTCGATATCGTTTTCATTTTCGTTTTCATTTTTGGAACAAAAATATTAAATTAAAACTGGTTCTGATGATGATCATAAATATAGATCAAGCCATTAATCTATCTAATAATAATAATTCAACAAAACATTTATTACATTTTGTCAAAAACACTGAAGAGTTGATACCAGTTTTTTTTGTTTCAGCATCCATCTTTCTATCTGTTCATTCACATTTTAATTTCCAGACAAAGGCTGGAGACATCGACACTGAACTTTTGCTATTCTTTGCAACAAAAATCAAAAAAATAAGAAGATACGGTTGGTGTAGGTTCATTTCATAATTTATGATCCGAACAAAATTTAACGATTGAAATTGATTATTTTATGAAGCTGGAATATGATCCTAATGATTTCATTCTCGAAATGTCCATTTTGTTTTGGTATCTTCGTTTGCCACTTAGCATTGTGAAAATGAAACACAACACAGAAAAATGACCAAAAATGCTGAAATAAAATAAATAACATAAATATTTTCACATTTTGGACTGCGTGTGTGTGGATATGTGTGTGTGTGTGTTGTATAGCAATCAGGCCTGTAGTATATTGCATATGTCATGTGAACTTGTAAACATCAGACATTTATGCACTTTATTGTCTTGTGTTGGGCTTTAGTCTGAATAAAAACCATAAATTATATCGAATGCAAGTCATCATCATCATTTTGACACGATTCGTGACGTGAGATGTCATTTATTCATAATATGAGAGAAGACGCTCTTCAAACAACTCAAAATGTATTTATTTGATTTTGGATGGTGATGTGTGCGTGTGTGTTTGAATGGAACAACGTTGTTCCAATTTCCAATGTACAGCCTGAAGAAATGTTCTTTTGACTCTTTTCAGTCTTTCTGTCGCTCACTCTCGCTTGCTCTGTTTACCAAACAAAATTCATTGGTTGCATTGTTATTTTTTGTTTTTATGGTTCATGCGTCCGCATCAATTTTTTTTTTTTTTTCAAACATACTTGTAAATGATACATGGCAAGATGATAGCTATATTTATGGGCTACAAACATTTAGAATCGTTTATAATTGCGCCACTGATTCCCATTTCAACAGGAAAAAAAAACCACAAGAACGAAAAGTGAACGAACAAAAACAACATGAAAATCAATTTGTTATTCTTTTCA
Source organism: Mayetiola destructor (assembly GCA_000149185.1). Classification (NCBI taxonomy): domain Eukaryota; kingdom Metazoa; phylum Arthropoda; class Insecta; order Diptera; family Cecidomyiidae; genus Mayetiola; species Mayetiola destructor. Next base: position 756,061 of record GL501520.1, read on the forward strand.
GATTCAGTTTTCGGATTTCTGACTTCTGAGATCTTTGAAACTGACAATTAACAGTTGTATAAACACTTGCCCATGTTTCTCTTTGGTAATATTCAGTTCAGGCACTCATTCGCCCATTTTGAAAGATGTATTTGATTCAACATAAGATGCCAAAAACACTACTCGACATTTCAATCCAATAGTTCACATAAAATTTTACAATTCAAATCGAAACACACAAATAGTGACAATGATTATGACAATAATTGTTTTGATAAAAGCCAATTCAATTTGATTCTATCAGTGATGGGCCATCACGTAAAACGAACAACAAATACCGTTTACCAAAATAAATCGTGTTAATGTGTTGTGATCGTTCATAAAATGGATGCTTATTCAATTAAACCATTCTCAATAGACAATGAATTTTTGTTCATGATAATCAATTGCAGGTTTGGGTGATCATTAGCACACTATTCCATTTAAAAGACAATAACATATTGAATGAGTACTGAGTTCATTCTCTAACTAAAAACTCAACATGTTCAAGTTCATATCATTATTATTTTTCAAACGGAAAAAATAATATGCTTTTATTAAGTGCTCGAAATAACGTTTAAAATCCGATACTCGGACAGGTGCTCCCCGTGCATGCCATGTGTCCATGTGTCTCTGTGTGTATAAATTGGCATTTATGCGCTATTTAATATTTAACAAAATTATTCCGATTAAATCGATGAAATGTGGATAGTTTGAGGGACTTTGAGGCAATTAGTACAGAATGGAAAACGAATAAATTGAAATATGAAAAGAATGGAAAAACCACATCATGAAACAACGAGAAAAATAAAATAAGAAAAAAAAAAAAAAACCAAAAAATGATTATCTAATGGCAATTTAAATGGCCATTATGTGATTATAAAACAACCTGCTGCCAAATGATTCGACAGTTTTCTTTATTCATGTTGTTCTGTGTTCTATCATGTGATTGTTTTTATTTTGTTTCATTTCACTTTTGGGCCATTCGTTTCATTTCAATTCATTTCAATTCATTTCAATTCATTTGAAATTTGTCTATTTTCTGACTCAGATGAAAATTGATTCGTGGAAAAGCTGGCACGCATACAACACTTATGGGCTCATATCATGTATGAAATACGAAATTCGAAAACCAAAATGAACAAAAAATAAAAAAAAAAAAAAAATACAAACGAATAAAAATAAAAACTAAAATGATTGAATCGAATGCGTTTATCTCTTTAGCATTTTGAATGTTGGATGTTGTTGTGTATCGTGTCGATTACCAAGAAGAGGACTGTATCAATTCTATCAATTTCATTAGTTCAATGGATGGGTCGGTCTTTATTGTTGTTGTTGGAACTCCAGGCAATGGATCAATTTGAATTTTAATTTTGACAGCTTTTTATTTTGTGATAAGTCATTCGGTCCGAACACACATACCCGACTTTTAATATTAAAAAAAAATATGTTTCATCGTTTTATGATTTCCGTTGCGTCGCATTAATTGATCATCCGAATGAAATGAACTCAAACGCTTAACATTTGAATAAATTAATTTACCTTTTAAGCAGATACAATACATGAGGTAGAGAATGAAATGAAGAAAAAATATTTCATAATAATAATAAAAAAAATCATCTATTGGCGTTTATAACGTTCAAATGGACAATGAAATGATGTCAAAAGCCAATTCAAAGATGAGGAAAAAAAAATCACTTAATCCGACGAATCGAAGACAATAAACGTGCTTTTAATCGCAATTTTAATTCGTTCTTTTGGTTCATTTTATGACTGGTTGGCTGAACTTTGATGTGATAAATTCAATTGATTCGGAGAATGGTTTTTGTAAAAATGCCTTTGAATGCTCTCAAATATTGCCATAATCGATTCAATTAAGTTACAGTCAAAATCAAATCGATCCCCGTGCTGCAAATGCAAACATTCGACGCCAACTGTTATTGTTCCTGACCTAATGAACAGATTACTTTGGTTGAGGCTCAGGGTGAGAAGAAGTATTTTTTCGATCGTGAGATAAAGTTAACGAAATGCCAAAGATATTGGGAATATTATTATTTGTGTTTTCGTGAGCACCAAACGTATGTAAGTTTTGTTCCAATATTCAAGTGAAAAAATGAAAATAAAGAATATATTTTGGATTCGATGAGCGAAACACTATGAATGTTATAATGCGTATGATTTGCCTGAGAGAATTCTTGTCTCGTTTCATTTTTTTTTTTTCTTTTTTCATCATCAACTCGTTAAACAAATTCTTGCGCTCGTTCCCGTTGAGAGTTTGATCTCGTCAAGGCAGAAATTTAAATTATTTCCATACGAATGGAATTCAATGGACGGGAGGGGAAAAAGATGAAAAAAAGCCAAATTGAACAAGAAAAAGAAGAAAAAAGTCGATACAAATCCATGCGCATCAGTTTTAGTGTATTCTGAGAGATTTCATCTTTTTTTACTCTTCGTTTCTCTATCTGTTCATTTCTCGTCTCTTAGTTTGATTTCTTCTTGGATTTTTTCGAGCCATGGATAAAAAATCCTTCTCTGAATGTGATTGCACCTCCTGTGGTGAACCCCTGCAATGCGATTTGAGTAGATAAGGTCAAGTCGTCAAGCCAGCCGCGGTCATCTAGCTTTAAAAGATGACGATGTTATGAAGAGAGAACCGAATGAAAAATGCAAAAGAAAAAAGAAAACAACGAAAAATAAAACAAAATTGAACATAAAAAGAGACGGAAAAATAAGAAGTTAAAAAAACACACACACAAATCGAAATCACAAAGCAGCCGTACAAATGAACACCGGCAATCATCGAATGAACAACAACAAACTCAACAAAATGCATATGGAAATGTGTGTAAATGGACAAAACAGATAGAGACACAGATTTAAAATCTACTTTTCATTTCGATTCGTAGGCCTGCTTCATCTTTGCCCATCTTCATTTTCTTCATTCGTCAAATGAACTCACAGTTTGTTTGTTTCATTTTATCCCATTCCCAATCCTCCTCGCACAGCACTTTTATAGCATTGTTCAATATTTCTATTATGTAAACTGAACAGAAGAAGTCAGGAAACCCGATTTTGTTGTGATCCTATGAGAGATTATATCGATATTGTGTCTCCTTGCACTTTGTGGAAAGTTGAAGAAAAAAATTGAACAAAAATAAATTTGATGGATCACCATAATCAAGCGATGGCAACAAATAAACGGAAGAAATAGTTTTCTTTTTCACACATACTACATACTACAGACAACAGAAAAGAAGCAAAAGAAAAAATAAATGAAAAATAAATGAAACAAAAAAAGGAGGAAAAATGCTCTTTTTGTCAGAAAATAGCTTTAGCCGCATTGTTTGGCCGTTGCCATTGATTTTATTTTTCATTTTATTTTTATTTTATTTTTTATTTTATTTTTTCGTTTTCCAGCAATTTTTCTTTTGCCACATTAAATCATTGTTGTTGCTCAAATTGAATGCATTTTGACTTCGAATCGGAATCACTTCACATTCACAATCGGAATCGGTAATCGTATCGAATGAATCGATGAAAAATTCTGGAAATTACCTGCGATTGTGACAGCAACTTGTAGGTTAAATGATCAATGGGAGAGTATGGGTTTGAATAGCTTCACAATAATAATATCAAATCGAATGGTATCTTATCGCATTGTCGGTATTGCATTATTGCATGAATATTTCGATTCTATTGCAATTTAATTTGATGGAATGGGACACAAGGTACAAGGTGCATCTAACAAATACAAAAAATGAATCGAAGACGATAACGACGATATTCAGCCAAATATAGATTTACAGTACAGATCTTGTTGTGTCGCTATAGAACATATGTTTGAAAAACCATACGATGAGAACTTGATATTATACGATGTGAGATGAAACACATAAAAAATGCAATCAAATTGAATCCAATCAATTGGAATGAAGACGAGAAAATGGCTAAAAGATAATTATAATGAGATAATATGTGGATATTGTGATGTTGAACTGAAATCAATATGATTTATTTAAACTGATTCTAATCAAGTTAGAAAGACTCGATGACAAAGAGATAGCAAAAAAAAAGAGAGTGAGAGAGAGAGGAGCTATTTTTCTATCAAATTGCAGTGTCCGCTGGCAACTTGTTAATATCGTTAGCCAATTGCTGATTTGCTTTATGCTTACAAGACAAAGGATGTTAAATAATTTCATTAGAACGAAGAATTTAAATAACGAATATGCTGGCAATGAAACGCAAAATGTCTCGATTCCATCTCCATTGGCCAAATTGACTGGTTTTGATCGAATAATTTACAAATGCACCTCTTTCTCTCTCTTTTTTACATTTATTTTCTGCATATGTTATGGTATTATGATATTAAACACTGTACAAGGTTGAAGTATGTTAACAAAGATCTATTCACCATTCCATTCACCATTAGCATCGATGGCAATGAATTTTGGTTTTGTGAATATTGTCCATTTATCCGAATGAATGAATGTATGCGCTTTATTTTCCAGCATCTGTTTTTCAAAATTGTTGTGTTTCCTCAGAGCTTGGAATTCGTTTAATGCATAAAATGATTTTCCCAGGTCTTTCGTTACTGTTACTAGCCTCGGCTTATAAATATGTCAAATGGTTTGTGAATGGAAAGGATTAATCCGATTTTAAGATTTTCTCTTCCATTCGTATTTAATATGATGAAATAATCTTGTTACAACTTGCCGGTTGCCTGAATGCATTTGGAAGTAACACACCCCGGCCAACAGCAAATACACCAGCATCAAATGCATCTGCATATGTATATATATTTAAGGTTTTCGGCAACTAATCTCAAGTATTTCATTTGACTGGAATTTCTGGTGAATCCATCCATAATTTCAATAACTTTTGAGTAAGGATCTAACGAGTCTTTCAGAAAGAATGGGAACGAAAATTTTCATCACCAAAATTCGACTGTAAATAATCCCAGGAGTAAATCTTTTTTATTTATTTTTTACTATTTTTACTATTTTATCATAAATTTGTTGGCATGCAGAAAACAATCTGAACATTCACCGGTATCCAACAATGATAAACTTTTCGAAAAAATTGAATTTCGTCACAAATGAAAGCCACAATTTTCTTTAAGTTTCGATAGAACGTCAATTTAAATTATTCATTTGGAAAATTTCAAGGAAGAATGGTCAAATACCTTTCATTAATTTCATATCTTTCGGCACATTCATTGATTATTCATTTATTTATAAGAGGTTTATGTGTGTGTGTGTCTGTGTGTGCATTTGTTTACGTCTGAAGTCTTTAACATGCATGACTCAAATTCACTTTGGATCAATGGATTTTCTGTAAATAATTCCATAAGAAGAACATTCTAAACTGGCCAAAGGGCTTTAGAAAAAGACATTTCGTCATTGTAACAACATTTTATTATTCTCCACGTCTCATATCTTCTGTATGCATTCAAGAAACAGACCATAATCATTGGTCCAAGTGCTCACCATTCACCATCCGGTTCGATGGTATTATGCACCTTTGCATATTGTGTATGATAG
>GL501520.1:778374-789879 GCA_000149185.1 Mayetiola destructor
GAATGTTACTTTTTTGTTAATTTGGTTCACAAATATTCAATACAATTTGGTTGAGCAGTGTTTCGACTCAATATTTTATACCTATATACAGTATAGTTCCCCTAAAAGGACCACGAATGAGAAATGATCCTTTAAAAGAATAGTCCTTTTATAGAGACTTTACTGTAATATCGGCCAAAAGTATACAAATACATCATTTAACCGCTTTATTAGATTCAATTCTCTACATTAATTTTATACGTATATACTTCCATTTAAAACTGTCAGTTAGTTTGACTGACAGTTTGACGCTGAACAAATTTTCTCTTTCTATCTCCCTTTTACGCGGTATGCATGTGTTTGGATTGTTGTTGGCTTTTTTTTTTTTCCTCTCATATTCGTTTAAATTCGCATTTTATCATATTTGTTCCTTTTGCCATGGATACATTTCCATTTTAGCACCATCCCTCTCTTCATCAAAAAAAAAAAAAACCAACAAAAATAAAAATATTGCTGTGCCATTCGATGTTCACGGTGTTCAATGTTTGGTGAAAGAGTGATTTTTCTTCTCTCTTTTTTTGTAATTCTCTTCATCTCGTCTCCAACAAACAATTTACACAATAAAATTTGTGTGCCGGTCGGATTTTGTTATCCCTATTCTGTTTCGCCATTTCAAATCAGGCTCAAACTCTCGACCAAATCAAATACACTCTCGACTTTCATGTCTACAGCTCCGAACTTCAAAATGAACTTCTTTGCCACGCATGTGAATAACACTAAAAAAAATGTAGATATTTTGATGTTGTTGTATTTGCGATGTTATTTAACAGGCGGCCTTTCTGTTAAACATAATCCTCACACGATTTCTGCGTAAAAGCAATGCGTTTATTTCATTTTATCGTGTTTTCTTCTTCTTCTTCTTCTTTTTATTTCAATTTCATTTGGTACTTGGAACATTGGATGTTCCTTCTTCTGCAAGTCCAATTGGTGCTTTTGCTTGAACTGTGAACAAACTGAACACATCATTCGTAAATGAAAACACAATATAAACAAATGGATGTATGTAGTTTAATCGAGTATTTCTACCGTCTTGTGTTCTGTAATCGTATTTTGCAATGCATTTGTTCTATATTAGAAACCTGATCAGATTTTATGTCTACTTCGGTGTGACAGAATAAGACAGAGAAATTGAAAAGTGTGTGCGCGTGTTTATCTTATTTCATGTCTTACATTTCACGCAAATGATGAATTCTTCATGCATTCAAATAGCAACAAACGTATCCAATGTTTCCAAATTCATTCGATGTGAACCATTTTATTTCCAGCATTTTGCTTATTTTACAGAAATTTTTTCTGCATTTGATAAGCTACGTGTTCTCGTGACTTGGTGCTCATTCATATATGAACGACTCCATCAACTTCGTTCTCGCTGTTTTGAAATTTGTTGTAATTTTTACATTGGTAATAATTCGATGGAAAAATGAACGCTTCGTCATATTAAAAATGAAAGCATGTCAATGCTTATGAAGGATAAAGTAGAAAGAAGCGCTAAACTTTCACAAAATTCTTTTTCCATTTTTATTTCATAAACTGAGCGCTTAATGCAAGTCTTTGATTTTTTTTTGTGCAGAACAATGTTCGTTTTTGCAGTTCGATTTCATTCTCATTTAATTTGCATGCTATTAATTTAATATTGAAAATCGAAATTCATGAATTATGAATACGTTGGCATATTTTTTCACAAGAATATGAGACCATCGGAGCAATAGCCGAGGCCAGCAGCTTGCAGTATGAACGCAAAGATGAAAACAAATCCGAAGCTCATCGATTTGCATTGAATTACTTTCTACTTCAAATTCGATTGAATTCGGTTGGAAATGCTGCTATATATGTATACATATATACATACCATTCGAACCAAACAAATCTGATGAAACAATGATTATTTCTTTTTATATTGAAGATACCGCTTATGCATAGGTGCACAACACAGGCACACATTACACTAAACAAAAGTCAAAAAATCGGTAAACAACAAAGTGTTCACATCTCCGTCGTATGCAGATGAAATGACTTTGAATTCAATATCGCTACTATCAACCAAGAATCTCGTCGAATAGAAAGATCCAAACAATGAGACTACAATTGCCGGCAAAATCGAATCGTTGACAGGACAAGATGAAAACGACAGCAATGAACCGAAGAAACACAAATGAAACGAAATCCTCAAATGGGTAGGTAAATGAAGAAGAAAACAAGTCAAAAGATGCGCAAAATCGAGAGCCGGATCGGGCCGGGAATACGAAAACGTAAAAGAGAAAAAAAAACAACATCAACGATAAGAAGAAAAAAAATGAATAAAAAATTACACAGAAGCAACAAGAGTTGATAATAAATTTATGTTGTCATCTGAACATAATTGTAAGGAGGCACATTTTCGATTGAACATTCCAAATCAATGTTACAACCGATGGACTGTTTGTGGCAATGATTTGTAAATGGTTTTTGAATTGTACGCGGGTTTTCCTTTTGTTTTTCTCGACGGTTTGCTCTTGTTTGGCATAATCGCATCAACCGAAGCTCACCGAAGATATTTTCCATTGGCATTTTTCTTTTAATTCGCATATTCATTTTTGTTTGTGTTCGACAAGCGACTTAATGTTCCAATTTCACTCTCCAAGTCAATAAATGCAATTCAACTGATTGTCATTTTGGAGAACGAACAGAAAAAAGAATGAAAAAAAAGGAAAATAACAAGAAGAAAAACGATCGATCGCCGAAACTTAAGAACATAGGCAAAGATCAAAGAATTATTTCAATGAACCGTTTAATGTATTTGTTCAGCTATTTTATATATTCCAATGGATTTGGCTCATTTCTGTAGCTTGGTTGAAGCAAATGCAGAGCGTAATTCATTTGAGTTTTTTTTTCTTCTTATGGCACATGCCATTCATGCTGATGTCATCAAAATAGGTAATATTTGGAATAATAAGCGTAGTTACGCGTTGCATATGATATATGTACATGAAAGAACATTCAAAGCCATTCCAATCCAATCGAGATTGCATGGAAACTGTATGAGCGCTTATAACGGACAATAGCGGAACTTTCGATTTTTGTCACTTGCCGTTAATATGATGGATGGTTTGGCAACGCCTGTAGAATACGACATGACATTTGATTGGCTGTTCAACACATGTGTTAATGTAGGGCGTGGTTCAAACATTCCAACAACTTGTTGATTCATTGCTGAAAGACGCTTCGAAATGAATTTTAAATTTGAAAGTGTTCAAGATTCTACCATTTCAATCAAATCGAAATGTGACAGAGGAAAAATGTAAGATTTTTTATTTTTGTATCCGTTCTCTGGATATCTCAAATAATATAAATTCACGAAAGGAACTTTATCAACGGCCACTAATCAAAGTGTGTCCTTTTTTCCATTAGAAAAAAATCGATTTTTCATCTGTGCAAAACCATCCGGAAAAATGAAAGGAATGCAATATGCTGAAAAGTCATTTGAAAAAAAAAAAAACAATTTTGACCTCCGAAATGAAAAGTTTGAGGCACTGCACGGAAGAGTTGGAAAACGGAACCAAACACAAGCCACGAATATAAATTAACATCAAAAATGTAATGAAAGAAATGTTAAAAGGAACGTTTTTTCATGTACACGACAGACCTATGACGGGCGGAGCTATGTGTCATTCAACGTTCCAAAAGAATTGCTGCTCCGGTGTTTTTTCCCTTCTTTCAAGCCATACAAATGTGAAGAAATAGAGAAATTAATAAAAGAAACAAAATAAGAGAAGAAAAACAAAACAACAAAAATCATTCAAACAATCCACTCGCATGAAACGGCAACAACTGCTTGATGGGCTGTCACTCATCGAATAAAATGAATTTTTTTTCTTCTTTGGATTCAAAATGGCCATGTATAATTTCGTGAGGCTTAGCAATGCAATGCAAAGCATTTTTCAATTGTTTTGCCGACAAAAGGCACTTGATTCATTGGCAAATGGTGAAATGTAAACAATCATACGAGGCATCGGGCACAGCAAGTCGCTGTTTTCAGACGAAAAAAAAAAGAACAGCAACAATAACAATAACTATACCTCCTTATGAAATAGAAGAAGCGGGAGAAAAAAAAGATGGTTTATTATCATAAATGCCGAATAAACGAATGCTTTTGTTTGGTAAGCGATCAGTGAGGATCCAAATTTAACAACAACGGATAGTATTTTAAAATGAATGCCTCGATTATCTCAATAGGGCTATAGTTGTTGCAATCGTCGAAAGAGAAAAACACGAACAAAGGGAAATGGACAAAAAATACAAATCAACCAAAGCAATCCACTTATGCAAACTAATTTTTATTGAAAGAATGAAATAATTCAATTCATTTTTCTCGAATTTTTTTTCTTCTTTATTTTTTTCGTCATTTTGATTACGTTTTGAATATCAAATATAATGAATCGTAATGAAGACTGAGGCCGTATTAATGTTTGGTCAACAATGGCCATTGGTCAAATGGCAAACAGGCAAATAATCATTCTTTCATTCTCATCCTTTCATTCTGAATTTTGTTTTTTTTTTAAGCATAAACGATTCAAACAATGCAAGCAGTAGCGCAATCATCAACAATGAACTTCAAATAATTTATTGTATGTTAATAAACACATTTCAAATCATTGAATGGCATTTTGCTAAAAGCACACTATTGAACGAGAGATTGGGTGGGGGAATGGGAAGCCTCAAAGATACATATATTCAGAAGAACATCTCACACGCTTGCCAAAGAAAAATGATCAAAATCAAAAATTACGAAATAAAGACCAAATGTAAGCTATGGACAAAACCAATGTGACATTTTCATGCAAACAAATAGCGATACAATGAGCACCAACTGAGACGATTTGACAGGGATTGAAAAATCTAAATAATTCTAGAGATTTAAGTTTTTCTCGCTTAAATATTAGCTCAAAGATAAACCATAGATGTCATCAGTATTTGGATATTGCTTTTGCTCATTTGGGTTATTTTAGGTATTGGTTTTGTTCGATAGTCTTGATTTGAGCGTTGGACGACGAAAAAACTAAAAACCTGGCCAATGGCCAATAAATTTGGCCACAATGAGACAACTTAATTAAACTGATGTTGTTCCTCATTCACATGCCAAGTCGTTAAATGATCATCACTTGAATGAAAAAAAAAATATATCCATAGTTTAACACATCACAGTGCGCTGCACATGGCACAGCCGAAAACAGCATTATGTCAAATTGAAATGGCGCCCAGAATCAAATGGACACTGCACATTTTCGATTTTTGGAGTGTTTTTTTCTTTTCTGCCTTTTTCAGGTTGCGTTCGGTGAAGTAGGAATATTTTTGCGATTTTCGTTCGGATTTCATTGGCTCATGCAGACATTCATCAACAAAACTCCAAACAACTTGATTATAAATCACCAATCACTGAAAATTTATTCGGTTCAAATTGAATGCATGGCATTCCCTTCTCCCTTACCACCAAAAGTAGCAATATACAGCAAAGTTTCTCTGAAGGGACCACTTTGATTGCCAGCTTATCGGTTCACAAACGAGAAATGTTGGTCCTTTTATAGAGACTTTACTGTAGAAAATAGAATGTCAGCGGCATTTCATTCGAATTGAGTTATTAAATACGATTTCAAACAAAACCGACATCATCTCTTCATTATAATTTTGTTTTGTGTCATTTTGTTACGCTTTGTTACGGTCGTTTTGCATTCTGTATTTTGTCAGTTTTTCATTATTTCACATATATATAACATTCTTCGAATCTGAAAAGCTCATTTTTTTTTATCTTATTATAATATTTTATCTATTCAGTGTTGTTACGATTAAAGATAATTACAATAATAAAAACGAAACTCTATTCAGTATTCAATGCGCATAATGATGTTTATAAACGGTGTATGGAACCACATATGGACTTGGTATCGGAATTTCGATACGTTTTAAAACTTCAACTGGAAATGGTTTTTTCACTTCAATGGGCTGAAGCTGTTCGACGGTGTATGGCACACGTTTTTCGATGATCTGTTGAACAACTTTGTAAACTGGAACGTGAATCGGCTGCTCAATTGTGTGATGTAATACATTTGGTTGTGGCCTAAATTTTGAATATAAATCAAAGCAAATGCAGTCATTGAATGATGTATAAGGATTTTTAGGACTCTTTACACTCTTCATCCGCAAATATATATTATGAGAATCGATTCAACACTTACACTTGAACTTTCAGAAAATTCGGGACGATGTTTGGCACAGGTGATGGTATATCAATGGGTATCTTTTGGTATATGTATGGTTGCGATCGGTCATCGATCATCGTTTGTGTGTTTGGAATATTATTCACATTGTAGTTGTATTGCCCTTCGTCATGATCAGCATTCACTTGCACCAAGTATACGAACAAAGCCATCAACAACGATTTCTATGCAAAAAAAAAAAAAATAAATAAATAAATAAATTATTGTTTTTATTTGACAAAATCAGCGAACATGATCACAATCTAACCATTTTTTGTATTGGAAATTATTTGTTAGTCCGAAGTTGAAATTGAGCATTCGATTTGAACGATGAAACAGTCAAGCATCAAATGCATTGAAATCACAGCCAACAAAGCGTATTTATATAGACAAAATTTTTTGAAAAAAGAAATTGCTTTCATCGAACAACACATCGAAAAATAAGTGTCAGCCAATTAATTAAAAGTGGAAAGTTGAATCCATACAAAAAAAAGTGAAAGAATACGAAAGTATTATTTGCTGATAAAAAAAAAGAAAAAAAAAATACAAATAAAAATCGGATTCAATTACATCTTTCACGGTGCATTTTGGTCATAAGTCAAATTTCAAAGCTAATTTGGTTAGTTGATGGTTAGTCTCTGGAAATTCACGAGAGCGCAATCACATACAAAATCACAATCGTAGCCCATGATCTTCATTCATTTCGATTTGTTGTGTTCGATCAGAAGAAAGTTCATACATTGACATAATCGACACATTGATTATTCGATTCTCAATGCAAAAGAAAACCCATGGGCAAAAAAAATGCCGCACTATTGTACGCTGAACGTGAATAGGATTGAACGAAGACGTTGATACACTGATTGCATAACAGTCATGGATAATTATGATAAAAAGTAAACGCTGAAACGAATCATTATTATCGGATTATTATTTATTATTATGAATCGACAAAGCCATTTCGAAATCGTTGAAGGCCTGCATTCAGCACACAGTAAACGTAGCACACAAAACCAATTCTTTTGATTGAATTAAATCAAATTGCGTTCTGCATTCCAATGCTTGCTCATTGTTATTACTACTAAATTGGAATAGATTCCTAATTGTAAGATGATAGTCGCGATTTTTATTTGCCCGGTGATTTTGTTGACATTCGCGTAAATGTACGCTGCATCGTGCTCACATTTGAAGCATTTCACAGTCTACGAGTATCATTCGATCGAATAAATAACAAGCCATACATCGCCTACATAAAAGGAAAATATATAATAAATGTTGCTCCGTATGTTAGAATGCGAATAGCGGCAGTAATTCCAGATAATTCTTCATATTCTTTGCTCACAATTTTTCTTCGTGATTCACCTATGAATTAGCGCACCATATTCCAATTTGACCACAATCTTATTCAATTAATGTTGATCGTTTTGAGCCTAAAATATCATATAACAATCGCTAAACTTCTCTTAGTTTTATTTTACTTTTCGCAAATGCGTACAGAGCATGACATCAATCAACACCTAATTATTTAGCAATCAAGCAAATACATGAATAAATCCGAAGATTTTTGAAATTTGATTAAAATAAATTAGCCAACGAGCGGATGAATAAAACGCATACTACACGATTTTCGAACGTGGTGAAAATGAACAATAATAATAATTATTATTATTGAAAAACAAATATATGTGGTAAAACAAAAGAATAACATCGACAAACAATAATAATGATTGTTGTAATTACGTTTGAAAATGAACAATAATAATAATTATTATTATTGAAAAACAAATATATGTGGTAAAACAAAAGAATAACATCGACAAACAATAATAATGATTGTTGTAATTACGTTTGAATTTGTTTTGTTTCGTTGCAATAAATGAATTTCTGTTGAAACTGCACGAATATAGGCATCGAATTTGCAAAGACACCGTTCAACAATTTTACATACGACAAACATATGGTTCGAGATTGAAGTCGAGGTTCAACTAGAAATTTGTTCAAATGGTGTGCAAAACACAACGAACAACACACACCGAATTCGTGATTAATGCATAAATGCTTACAAATTACAATAATTAAACAAACAATGCAATCAATGCAGCTGCATTCTCATTAAATGAGAATGTGGGCCGTATTCCTGTGATACATATCACATTTTTTATCGATTCGATTATAATCAAGATCATCACTTTGTGCATGAAATCAATACAATCGCCTGGCGGAACATTCACTGCGGCTGGAAGATAATGTGCCACAGAGAATTATCACTGAAGGAGTTGTCCTGGCCCGCCAACTCCATTTGCAATATGAATTTCGAAAAAGGATCGAAACGTTTGCACAAATCGAATCAAAGTGTTTGCCTGTGACTTACCATTTAGAAAGAAATTACATGATCATGTGGTGCTTTGGCGGCGAAATTAAAATGGAGCACAAAAAAAATAAAAAAAAAAATAGAGTTTATCTATGTCTGTCAGAAAATGTCACCGACATCTCAACGATGTCGGAAAATCAAAGTGGATTACCAACAAAGAGGCAATTCATTACTTTCAATTCTGTATCGAAATGGTTCTCTCAACAAAATTGAAATAGTTAAATAGGAACAAAGATGCGAGCGACCGAAAAAGAAAGAGAAAACAGTTTTGGTTGATCGTGAGAAAAATGGTGGCTTAATAGTTCAGTAAGACCGCTAAACGTATACAATTGGTTAAAATGTCCATATTGGCATATAAATACAATACATACATATACATATATGAAACATTCATTAAAATACAGTCAACAATTGTAGATTTTGCATTTCGATTAGCAAATGTTGTGGTGCAGTCAGTAGCAACAACACAGTAGAAAACGATACTTGACTGACTTCATCCATTTTAAAAGAGAGAAAGATGTGAAAAATTTGATGGGGAAATAAATCGCCAGCAAACAAACAAAAACATACGAAAGAAGCAAAAACAACAACAACAAAAAACATAACAAAATAAAAACGAAACTTCACTATTAATACGCAAAATACTCTTCATTTTGCATTGAGACTGCATTTTAAATGGAAATTTCCTACATGGAAGTCGTTGAAATCCGGCCCAATGGTTTAGTTGAACGAGTTATCTATTTATCACAAGACATTTCCAATAAACCGAATCGTCGACGCAGAAAAAAAAAAAAGAGAAGAGAATAAAAAAAGCCCAGCGAAAAGAATCGAAAAATAAATTGTATGCGTACATCTACGTATTGAATATAGCGGTGATCATGTTGACTTTGGTTTGTCCACAGTATCGAATCAATTAAATCAGGGTTAATGTCCTTGATCGTTGTGCATGTGTAATGTGCACTGTGCATGTATTTGTGTTATATGGACGGTTAGATTTGAATTTTGAATTGATTGCGATGATGGTAATGTAATCAAACATCTTCCATCTTCTTTGAGATCTTGCAATACTGTGTCATTTGATAAGCGATGCAAACCATCCATTGAACATTGAACATTGAAATTTTATGCATATTTGGTGAAACAATGTGTTTACATGGCAATTCTATATAACACGGAATATTCAAAATTCAATCGACCGAAAGAGCGACCGATCAACAATAATACTTACCAATAGCGCGCTTCGCTTGTATTCAGTATTCAATCACAAAGGCATCGTTGAAGTGAACGACAAACAAACGAAACCAACAACAAATCAAACGAAGATTCACCATTCAAATTGATTTTTCCAGGAAACGAAATCAATATGAAACAGACTATATGTATGGGTAATTGTTATGTTGTCGTGCAATCGATCCAAATGGAATGCCATCAAATGTTCTACAGCCGATGCATCTATACCCTTCATTCTTTCTACGTATGGATATACCTTGCCATGGATTTTTTTTTCTTCTTTCAATTCGAAGAATGAACGAAATTACCATTGTATGTAAATGATAATTTTTCAATAAACTGTTTGCGATCCCCGAAAAAAAAAACAGCCCAACGATGATTTCGAATGAAAGGTAGTCCAATAAAATGCAAAGAGAATTATCACTGAATTCTATGGAATTCACGCAAATAAAAAAGAAGAAGAAAAAAAAATCGAATATAAAAAACAAAATTCAATACGCGCCAGTTTTGATTTGCTCATTGCAATAATTCGGAATCAAGTTTGGGATTATTTTATTTTTCTTTGAAATGATATTTGCATATGTGCCTGTCGTACAGTCAAATGAGTATATTTTTCGTTTTTAAAATGATACTTTTATTGTTTTTCAACTTTGATTCCAACGAAATGGTGATCGACATCAATGATTCAACAGCTTAGAAATTTTAATATAAATATTTGATTTGGTATCGACGTTTTACGTTTGTTAATTATGAGAGATCATCGTGCGTTCGTATCAATAAAATAATCGAAGTAATTTTCACTATTGCAATTGCATCAATCTTTACTTTCCATTATAACTTCTTCATTTGCCCATGTTTGGCTCAATTATCGGACCGTGATATCGATTAACGATTGAATCGTTACAACGAACAACATCTGAAA
This sequence comes from Mayetiola destructor, assembly GCA_000149185.1. Classification (NCBI taxonomy): domain Eukaryota; kingdom Metazoa; phylum Arthropoda; class Insecta; order Diptera; family Cecidomyiidae; genus Mayetiola; species Mayetiola destructor. The sequence goes on from GL501520.1 coordinate 789,167, forward strand.
CCCGAATGATGAATATCAACTACTATCGACCGCGATAAAGGGAGCGGATGAAATTGAACAAGTGAAATGTGGAAACAGTGAGAAATGCGAGAAATGAAAAAAGTCATGTCGAACTGTCATCAAAAGCAATAATTCAACCTGAGAAGATTTTTAACGATTCTGATTTGGCATGATGGTCTTGCCACTTGTTATTTTTATTTGTTGGTCGTTTCTTTCTCCATTTTCTTTGTCTCCCCTAGTTAGAGCATCAGAGAAGATTCGATGGATATGCATCTGCGTTGAGAGTCCAATATATACAAGGTTATTACTTCCTCTGTACCAGTTTTTGGTTGTCTTTTTTTATTATCCGGAATGCATGCATTATACTTACTGCTTAGTAACCAAATGCCATTTTGGGCCATCATCATTTGTCAATTTTGTCGATCCATGGTGACATATAAAGATTGAGTCACCATAATTTCAAATTGATGATTTTCTCCGATTTTATTTTACTTTATTGTAAGAACCCAGAGCAACATGACTTCGTTCTATTGGATGCATTTGGGTACGAAACAGATACACGCAGGTATGCAACTCTATATCCTACCCACAAAAAAAAATCATAACCTCAATTTCATGAATATTTTGGATAAAGTGTCAGTTTATCCATAATTATCATAAACTGTTATTATTAAATGTAATATCTGACATTCATGTGAGAAAGCAGGACTTCA